>WEZZ01007533.1:26421-55953 GCA_013400585.1 Chloropsis cyanopogon | reverse complement strand
GGGAAATGTAGGAGAAAAAGCACAAACTAGCACTCTCCATTTTCACTTCCATAAAGCTTTTAGTCTGTGTCCACTAGTCTGTGGTTCATGGACTATCATTTTGGTGCTGCTCTGTGAATATTAAAAAATTAAAAGTTAAACAGCAGAGTAAGAGAGAACAGTTGGGTTGTTTGCAGCGTGTTACTTTTAGATGCTCTTGAGCAAAATGTGGGGACCAAAATCTGCTGGCACATATTCTCTGATTTGGCCAACAGAGAAATTCTTTACTGTGAGGATGGTAAGACACTGGCAAGGGTTGCCCAGAGAAGCTGTGGTACCCAATCCCTGGTACCTGGACGTGTTCAAGGCCAGGTTGGATGGGGCTCTGGTCTAGTGAAAGGTGCCCCCACCCACAGCATGGGGGTTGGAACAAGATGATCTTGAGATCCCTTCCAAGCCAAGCCATCCTATACTCTTATTATTCTGTAATTCAAGTAACTGATATGTATATTGTATAGTCATAAAATAGAGTGGCTGGGTTGTCCTATCAGTTAACAAACTGATACTTGATGATTGTGCAGAAGGACAAAAATACCCTTTAATATAACCTCCTTATGTTCTCTTTCAGATACTTACTGAGCATATTTTGAAACCTCTTCCTAACAGACTCGATTTAATTAGCCTCCTATTGGCTTAATTTTTCTTTTCCCATTTAAATACTGTATTATAAGCACATTTGTAAATCACACTGTTCTTAGGCCAAAACATTTCATTCAATGAATGATTGCTTATATACTGTAACAATTACCCAAGCAAATTAATGTCTTTGAATAAGGATGGCACTTAGTGATGCTTTAGTTCTCTAAATTCCTGCATTTATACTCCAGTTAAACAGGATCTGTCACTGCATTGTACTAATAACAAATTAACTCCCACGCCATGTAGAAATAACAACTATCAATGTTATTCTCCCCCTATAAATTACTCCAAAACAAATGATCTTCTTGGGCAGGTTGTTATATAAGAGTTATTTTGTTAAGATCTTGAGGGAGGAAGAAAGTGTAAAGAAAAGGGAAATTATAATACTCATCCTAACAATAAAGCATTGTCAATTTCTGAGGCAAAGATACATACAAAGTTCAGAGCTGAATATATTGTCAGACTCTTCCAAACCTGCATTTCATTCATGCTTGCACAATTATATCAGATGTGGATTATGTGAAGTAATTCTGCTGGGCCAAAATAGGATTAGCAGGGTGAGCATATAACCTTCTGTAAGCCTGATTTACTTTGGGAACTTTATATTTTCCACAAGTGTGGTCATGGGTAATTTGTCATCATAGTAAATGCTGTAAGAACTATATTTGCTAATGTTCCCTAACTCCAGGGCAGATGGTGAGGCAAGCTTTTGAGAAACATTGCACACATCAGTAAAAGGTGGCTCAAAAAGGAATAAATTTCTGTTGTTGTTTAAAACCAGCTGGAAATTAAGCTCCAAGCAGCCACTTCCCTTCCTCTCTCCCTCTCCAGTGAAAAAGAGACAAAAAGGCAGAGATTATGGCTTGAGGTAACAATTCACTGGAAAAAAGAGCAATAAGATAAGGAAAGCAAGCAGTAACTGCAACAATACTAATGACAACAGTGTATGAAAGAGGGTGACTGCATCAAAAAAAAAAAATGTTTACAGAGGTCCAACTGACCCAGTGTTACCATGGCCAGTAACCCACAGCTTCCCAAGACAAAGGAGAAAATGGCAGGCACTGCCACAGTTGGCATTTTTTCCCCGAGCCTGAGCCAAAGAAAAGCAATGACAGACAAACCCTCCCAAGCTGGACCATCTGTGCCACCCCACCACGATTCTTACTGCTTTTCTCCCCTGCAAAGAGGAGGAAAAGCAGCCATGATTCTGCTGCACGTTCCTTTATAATTCCACCCAAAGCCATACAGCCCAGGGATGATGTGCCTGGTATAAAATAACAACCTAAACACACCCAGATGCCTGCAGGGTCCGCCTCCATCAAGGAAAATGAAAAAATTAACTCTGTCCAAGCAGAAACTAGGATATACCTCTGCACTTTTTGCACCCTTCAGAGGAGAAGTGCTCAGATAAATGATGCAGAATTTTTAAGCTGCACAGATGGATCATTAGGATCCAACCAGAATCTGAAATATGCATTTTTCTAAATTCCAAAGGTATTCAAACTAGGGGGGTTGGTTGAAGGTCCATTATTTAGATGCATAGTAAACTTTGCAACGCCCGCCATTTCAATGAAACAGAACAAAAGTTTTTATATAAGATAATTCTTTTTATTACACTTCACAATTATTCAGCTGGCTTAAGATTTCTATGGTTCTTATTGATTGCTTTTACTAGTAATTTTTTATAGAGATGTTTTTCTTTAGAGAAGTTGCATGCTAACATTCAGGTTATTTAACACTTTATGGACCTGATCCAAAAATTTGACCATAATAGACATCATTCTGAAAAGAATTAAAGTAAAAAGGGGGAAGAAAATCATCTTTGGGAAAGTTAGTCTTCACACATGCTTTTGCCACATTTTTCAAGTTGTTCATAATAGCTGTTAGTAAGCTGACAGCTACAATTAAAAGCAGGAATGAGAAATATAACATTAGGGATGATCCCAAATTAAAAAAAACCAAAATATGTGGAAATATTTGTCTACCTTGTGTCAACAGCTTCTATAAATAAGTGCACTTTATTCTCTGGACTATGCAATGCAGAGTAGAGGCTTTGAAGACAGATGCCATATTATTAATTAATGTGCTTATTTCATCACTATTTGATAGGATATAGGACATTACAGAGTTTGGCCTCTTTGTTCTATGGAACACAGATATTCTCTTGCTTAAAATGTTGAGAACACCATAAGAACAGTTTTTATAGTAACAGATTAGAACTGTATATTAGTGGATTAAATACATAAATTGCTATGCTTTTCTATAGTGCTTATAAATTTTGAAGTTATAAAATTAGGATTATGTAATCCTTATTTTTGCAATCCACTAATATTTAGTTTCAAGTAATTTACATGCTACAATACCTCTTTATACAAAAAATAGTGGAAACTATTTCAGTATCATTTCTTAACTAGGCCACCCAGGAAAGACAGTTTAATTATAACTCTTAGTTTCACCAATCAACATTTTTCATTAACTTTTAGATCTCTGTACCTAATTGGTGCAAACTAAAGCATCCATTAAAAAATTTTTTTTGTTCACTGTGTTTATACATTTGTAGTTTTTTGTATGCTTCTGTCACCTGTATTCCATAATAGCACATGTCATTTAATCTCAAAAGTGCAAGCAAATCAAGCAAAGATGAAACAGAAGAAGCAGAATTACTTACTAGGAAAAGTGCATGTTAAAAACATGGTAATGAAATTCAATTACCAAAAAACCCCAACAAACTGACATCCAAAAATACCCCAAGCAAACAAAGAAAACAAAGGCTCATTGATAGATAACATCAAATTGTTTTGATGCACTCAGTGCAGTTCTAGTGAAAGCACATTGCAAGTTCAATCCTCTGCTGATGCTAGGGAATTAGATTGATCTGTGTTTGTTGAGTTTCTGACACTGGAATTTTAAAGGAGTTGCTGAGATGCTGAACAGCACTCAGAGCATGCATCTTCACCCCTATTAAAGCACAATTTCTGGGAAAGGTTCTCAGTGCCATCTTGACAGAAGTGGCATGGCAATTTGGTTTTGTTTCAGACATTAAGCCAATAATTCTACAGTATTAAAACTGGTATCACATGATGTTCAAACCATTAAACATCCTAACAATAAAGAAAATAACTATTTAGCCAAATTATGTACCTACTCTTCATGATAATCCTGAAACTCTCATTTAGGGGGTTGTGTATTGGCATGATAATCATAATCCAGTGCTATTAGCACCTAAAATTAGTTTCACTAGTCTCCAGAGCATGAAAAAAATACTATATTGAACCATTCAAAAATTGTTTAAAAAAACAGTCATAACAGTACATCAACTATAATAATCAGTTCAATACAGCAGTCAGTATAGATAGCAATACAGTCTTATTTCTCTATTCCCAGATGACAAGGATCCTTAATGAAAACACATACTACCAGGTGTTAAATCCATTAATTTACTGTCCTGCTCAAAGATAGTTCATAATCACATTACAACCATCTATTTATTCACATCTCTATTCATTTAAACTTTCTTACCACATTACAAAAGATAAAAGAGGTAGAAAATAACAAGAAGTTTCACTGTTTATAAAAAAAATTACTTGCATTATCCATGAAGAGTATGATTTTCAAAATTCTGTGGTTGTTATCCTACCATTTTTGTTCTTACATTTCAATTTAAGTGAAGATTTCTTTTAAGAAGTAAATACAACTCTGGCCTCTGGTAACGGGTAATTTTGTTATTATTCAGCTCTACAGACTTTTTCCCATAATCTTTTAGGACAGACTTAACCTGTGCTTTGAGATGTATTTAAAAATGTAGGTGTAATACACAGATGTTATTGGATGACCAAGGATAGCCTTAGAGTTCCAAGGTGAATATAGGGGTGCACAGTCTGAGTTCACTGGGGGATGAATTCTGCAAGTGAATTACAGTGGTTATAAGCGCCCAGCCCCCTGCATGCCAAGGCATGTGCAGTATAATGGATGTAATTGATGAATGTAGTTCCTTGCAGAGGTAATTATTGGATTAGAAATCTGGAAGCACAGGAAAGAGTTGCTTTCCTATATGATACCAGGGAATTGAATTCTGCTCCAGTGCTCTCGTTCTGCTAACAACTGTAGCCAAGAAGCAACACTGCAGCAATTGGTCACGATTAATACCAAACTGCTGCTTTTCACTGATAAAATCATTTGTTAACATATGAAAAACACATGGTTATTCTCATAGGTAGCATCTTGTATGGTCAGAAGCACTTTATGATAAGTTGTCAATGGAAATTTTAGGATTTTGTTATAAGCAACCTATTGATCAGTTAAAGGTAATTCAATTGTTCATTTGAGCAGCATAAACATCTTCAATAACTGGCAAACCAACAGTTTCTAATATCAAAATAATAAACAACCTGTTGCTATATATTTGGCAAGGTTCAATTCTCCTCTAATCATCTGATTTTAAGTGTCTCTTTTATTATTGACAATTTCTTGGGGATTTTTTACTGTCTTTTCATCTAAGTATGAAAATAAAACATTCCAGATTAAATAGGTAAAATTTGGGAAGAAAGCAAGTGGTCTCTAAGAAGCTTGTGGGGAATCCACTGGTCCTATGATGTGTTCAAATCATCAAGCTAAGACAGAAAAGGATTAGTGTTCTGACATGGGAAGCAGAAAATTAATTGCTCAAAGGGGAATAATAAATATTACAGGCCGTGATAATTTATGTCACAATGGCTCTTCATTTGTAGATTTCTGCATGAAGAGATGAGATTCATGGATGGCTCATGTTCCCCGCTATCTTCTAAAACATATCCAGTTTAGGTATAGTTTACTATATTGGTATTGTGTAGAAATAGTTATGGGATGCAATCTTCTCAAAATCTTGGCTCTTCAGAATTTCATATTTTACTCTCTAGTTCTGAAAGTTAGTCTTGAACTTAGAATACAAACTTTTAAAAGGCAGAAGCTAAAAAAAAAAAAAAAAAAAACAGAGGAAAAATTCCATGGTAAGCAGTGACTATATTTGGTTTTATTTTGTTACTGTTATTCTCAGTGAATACTAAATGTGAAAAAGCTAGGCAGGCTTCACATGCCTCACACTACACTCTCTTTATAGACTCAGAATCTAGATTTTCTTACCAATACTTGCTTTACTCTTATTTTTTCATGTCAAAATGTTATTACATGCATGGGTTTTACACATGCATCATGTATAATTTCTTTATTATGTCATATACATTCAACATCTTTATCCTTTTTACTATTCTGTTCATTTCTAATGGAAAAAAAATGTTGAACATTTCACCTATATTTTTAATTCTGGGCGAAAGGAGAAGTCAACAGCAAGGTTTTATAACTCTGCAGTAGGAGATCAAAAGCTCTTTAAAGAGTATCACCTAAGAGAGAATTTACTCTGAAGGCAAGAAAGTAGTCTAAATTTCATGAGGGCCTGGCTGGGGTGTCAATCAGATATAGCAATAGTTTAGAAATGGGCTACTCCCTAAAGGGGAAACTACTTAAAAATCCAAAGATACAGAAAGGTTCAGGGAAAAAATATGTCTTGAGTGAGTGTCAGCAGTAACAGGGAAAGTAGAGATATCGTACAGGCTCTCCAGCTACCTGGGAGCAGAGAGGAAAAAAAAACCACAGGTGAGGGAGAGCCAGGAGCTGTTAGAGACCCTGGCATGGGCAGTGCCCCACTGATGGGGCACAGTCTCACAGCAGCAAAGGAAGGTTTGTGTGGCAATATGTTGTGCTGGTTGTCCTGTAATTATCTATCAAAGGGAATTGGACCCAGGATGGACCCAGGAAGCCCACTAAGTGCAACAGCAGACAGGACCAGATGTTGTGTTGCACTGTGCAGTTTATTCAGTTATTATTTTGCACTGGGTGGTTGGTGTTTTGAACTCAGGGTTTACTTTGTACCACACGGTTTGTTCTGTGTACCCCCTCCCTCTCCCAGCCCTGTAGAGATGGTTTCTGCCTTGGTTGGACCCTCCCTTCAACTCTGCCCTCAGTGGTCTCCCATTGGCTGTGGTTCCTTTCCTCCCCCAGCTTTTCCTCCAGGTTTATAAAATCCCCACGACTGGGGAACAGCCCTTTTTCTTTTCCTGAATATCCTGGATTCACATTAAAGCTTGTGGGACACCCCATCCTGAGAAGGAAGAGCGTTCTTCATCTCTTCTCTGTGTCCTTGTGGGAGTTGCAGGGGTCCTGGGATAGCTGGTCAACCCCCCGCCCCCACAACCAGAGATGAGGATAACTAGAGCATGGCTCAAGACAGATCTGCCAAGACCTACACTGAAATGGGGGCCCTGATCCCATGAGCAAGGGACTCAATGGCCAGGGCCATTAAGTCCTGTTAGTGCCCTCAGTGTCCCTGCAGCAGCAGCTGCAGAATTTCCTTGGCAGGGGCATGTATTCAGAAGATTTTTTTACATATTTTTTTTTTCTGTAGCTGCCTTGCGAGGTTAATTTTATTTTTTGCAATTAAGAGCATTTCAATGCAATGAGAAGAATTATGAAGAGTGTGTATCATGAAGTTCCAGAAACTCTTCACAGATACCTGTACTTTATCAGCTGCTTGTGTACAACTCTATACTCCAAATTGTCTTTTTAGTCAGAACTGTTTCCAATTATCTCTGTTAATTTCCAGCAACTTAGGTAACAAAACAAATGTTGCTCTTCTCATCTTTTCGTCTTTCACCACTTGTAGTACAGCTTTGGAGCCAAAATGCTGTACTTTATCATAGACTTCCAGATCTGCCCTATCAAGAGCTTCAGTAGAAGAAGCGTTACTGCCATGGCACTCAAACCATATCAGAGAACCAAAGAATCACAGAATGGTTGAGGTTGGAAGAGGACTTTAGAGCTCATCTTGTTCTCAACACCCATGCTCAAGCAAGACCACCTAGAGCTGGTTGTCCAGGACTAGTCCAGATAGCTTTTGAAGGTCTCCAAAGGCAGAGACACTACACCTCTCCTTTGCACCCTCCCATAAGATATTTATAGATGTTGGTAAGATGAGCCTTCTCTTCTCCAGGCTCTCTTAGTCTTTTCCCTTGGCTCTCTCCTCCTAGGAGAGACGTCCCCAGCTCTGGAGTCCCCAGTACAGGGGAGACATAGACCTTTTGGAGCAGGTCCGGAGGAGACATGAAAAATGATTGGAGGAATGGAACCTATCCTATGAGCAAAGGCTGACAGAGCTGGGATTACCCTGCCTGGAGAAGAGAAGGTTCCAGGAAGACCTTATTGAGGTTTTTCAATATTTAAAGGGGGCGTATGAGACAGGTGGAGACAGACTATTTAGCAGAGTCTGTAGTGATTGGACAATGCCTAAGAGTTTGGACAAGGGATAAATGAGTGTTGATTCAGACTAGACATAACAAAAAAAAAAAAGAAAAAAAATTGCAAAAGGAAGATGGAGAAACCCTGGTAAAAGTTGTTCAGTGAGGCTGTAGATGACTCACCTCTGGAAAGGTCAGGTTGAGTAGCGTTTTGAACAGCCTGATCTACTCAAGGTTCTCTGTGATCATTGCAAGGGTGTTGAAATAGATGAGTTTTAAAAGTCCCTTTCATCCCAAACCATTCTGTGATTCTGTGATCCTGCTGAGGTCTTTATGGATGATAGCATGACTTTCTGGTGTCTCAGTGACTCCTCATTTTGTGCAACCTGAAAATTTGCTGAAGGCACACCATCATACAAATGATTAATGAAGGTGTTAAACAGGACTGAAGCTAGTATTGGCCCCTGGGGTACAAGTGCAGTTACTGACCTCCAGCCAGACTTTATACTGCTGACTGCCACTCTCCAGGAGTGGCCATTCAGGCAGCATTCAATTCTTCTCATTCTCTTCTCATCCAGCCCACACATCAAAAACTTGCTTTTGATGTTCTTATAGGAGACATTATCTCCCTTCCTGAAGACTGGGTAGGTCTGCTACCGCTTCCTGCTCATCTACTAGGCCAGTAATTTATTCAAAATTTATCACAGAGGTTGCTTTCCTCCAGTCTCCAGTCACTTGTCCCAGTCACACAGGTCAATGAAAGTTTGTTTATAGTGGTTAGGCAATTTTTACATGACGCACCTGCCAGACCCCTGAGCCCTCACAGGTGCATTGCATCATGGCCTCTGGGTTTATGCATATACAGGTCACTTGAGTGATCCTTTTGCACCAGGGGTATATCTTCCTTGCTTCAGACTTTTCCCCTGGCTTCTGGGTCCTCAGAATTCCAGAATTCTGGAATTGGGTCTTGCAAAATTGAACTGAAAAAGAAACCTCATCATTTTCTGTAATTTTAAACTGGGTGCCTCATTCAGCAGTGGACCAACATTTTCCCTAGTCTAAGTTTGTTACTTACATTGTTACAAAAGTATTTTCTTCCTTCAACATCCTCTGTGACATTCAACTCTGTGTGGGTTATGACTTCCCAAAGCATGTCTCTACATTATCAGACAGTGTCTAAATTCCGAGTTACCTGCGTCCACCTTCTAGGCTAAGTTTTGCCAGAAAACACTTTTTTGTCTTTGTCAGTCTTCTGTGGTTTTTGTCTGACTTCTTGGTTGTTGGGATGGATTGTTCATTAGCTGGAGGAGGTGATATTTGAATGTCAAACAGCTTCCTTGTATCCCTTTTCCCTCTAGAGCCTTATGCCACAAAACTTTTCCAAGCAGATCTCTGAAGGGAACAAAGTCAGTTCTTCTGAAATCTAACAGAGGTCTTGCTTTTTGCCCTTCTCCTTCCTCTCAGGATTCTGAACTCCACCATTTCATGGTCACTATAACCAGGGACAGAGAGGCCTGTGATCACAGTGAGGGTCGAGAGACCAGGGAGGGTATTTCATTTGACCAAAGCACATGGCTAGAATAACATCAGACAAGTTTTGAAGAAGTTCTGGAAAAGTTCTGTATGGAGCAGAATTTAAAATTACACATTTGGCCTACAATTACCAAGGGAAGAAACTCATTATTTTCTGATCCCAATCTGTGGTAAGTGTCTTATACACAAAAGCTTGGGGCTTTTTCCATTGTATTTTTTTGTTTTGGTTTGGTTGATTGGGTTTTGTATTTTGGTTTTTTGTGAGTGGTTTTGTTTGGGGTTTTTTTTGCGTAGTTGGGTTTTTTGCTTGGTTTGTTTGTGGTTTCCGTTTGTTTGGTTTTTTGGTTTTTTTTTTTTTTTTTTTGTGGGGTTAGTTGGTTGGTTTGATTTTTTTTAGGTGGCAAAATACATTTTCTTTTTGTTTTGCAAAGGCATTTCAGAGATGAACTCTGCAGCATTTCTAAAGTTCTTTGTTCATCTGAGATCAAAGATCACCTTTAAATGCAAGTATCAATCATTGAAAAGAAATTTAGGAACTGATAAATATTGGGGTGCTTTTTTGTTTTAATTCAGTTGAAATGTAAGGAAGTTTCTGATACCTAACAGAGTACATTTTCTTCTCAAAATTTATCCAGAGTTTAACGAACACATCAGGGAAGACCTGCTGCAGATGAAAACTACAACTTTAGCTTTATTTCACACCCTGTGAGCTTTTCCACATCATCCAACACGTGTTCTTACAGGGCAGATTTCATCCTATGGTTTAAACAATGATTAACTAGAAACAAAAGAAATTATTGTAGTGAGTATAGTCTTTAGTCTTGAAATTGGTCCTAATAAATGTGAGAGAGCTGTGCAGTGAATGGCAAGATTAGTTTGTAGCTATCTTTTATTAGGTGAGCTTTACCTCAAGGTTAGCTAAAAAGAAATAAAGAAATGCACTAACTATGGTACAAAAATATTTTTTTGTCACTTAGAGACCTTCTCCATCACCTGTTCAGTTTTTTCCACAGAATCGCTAAGGGTATATTGTTGTTGCTTTTCTCTTTTTGTTTCTCCCTTTTCCCTTTTTCCCCTCTTCCTTTTCCCCAGAGGGCTGTTTCTCTGAGCAATGTGAATGTGTGCCAGCTGGGACATTCAGAGCATTTCTTTGCTGCTATATCTGAAAACTGCTTGTGGCCTTTTCACACACAGTTTGTCTATCAAACAGCAACTTAGAGGTGCAGAGAAGGAGGAAACTGCAGAGAGCCAGAACGAGTCCCTAGTCTGTGTGAACAAGAAACTTCAGCAGCAGTTGCAAAGGAGCTGCTTGTGTACAACTCTATACTCCAAATTGTCTTTTTAGTCAGAACTGTTTCCAATTATCTCTGTTAATTTCCAGCAACTTAGGTAACAAAACAAATGTTGCTCTTCTCATCTTTTCGTCTTTCACCACTTGTAGTACAGCTTTGGAGCCAAAATGCTGTGTAAAGTTATGTTCTTAACCTGCAAATTTACCATTTCCCAATTTCCCAATTTACCATTTACCATTTAGCCTCACTGAGGGCTAGTGGTTTCCAAGCATAGGGTTGTTTAGCTATTCTTTGGTGAAGTCATTCATAATTTCTCAAAGGTTTAATGTTATTAGTAATAGCACATAGATTAAAAAACCTACTGTGAAAGATTAATTGAAATGAATATTTGCAGCTAAAATTCTGAAGCCTTATTCTTGCCAGAAATCCAAAGAGTACTAAGAACTTCTGTGCTTTTATGAAATTTTATGTAGAGATGGGTATCTGCATATGCATAGGCACATGTGCGTGCCTAAAGATATAGATAAACAACATTTTCCTAAACCCCTACTCACTCTGACATATATATTCAAAATAATTTATTTTACCAAAATGTCACATGTATTTATCAAAGGTCATTCAAATATCAAACTTAGTTTGATTTGCATTTCCCAGGCATTGACTTAGGTAAGTATCAAAATATTAATATACCTGACACTTCCAAAATATAATGGAACACACATATTTTAGAGTCATCATGATTACTCTGTGATTTCTGCAAAATGTGAAGTGATGGAAATTTTGAATCGGACAATGAAATTGCACAAATTAGAAGAGAAAATTTAATTATCTTAGATTGAAGTAGATATTTAGATCCTAATTGGGATTTCATATTGTATTTTCTGAAAGTATCACTAGGAAATCAGAAAATTTATCTTTGTAACAGTGAGAAATAACTTTTTTGGCAAAGTGAAAGAGGATTGTACGGTGGAATAATGCTGTTTTATGCCGTGTGCAATTTCACTTGTCATATAAAAGTGGTTAATATAGGTGCAGCATTGCAAGCTCAGAGCATAAGAAACTTTTGGAAGACAACATGGATGTTGTGTTGGATATTGGAGAAATTACTTCAGCAACAGTTTCTCATTCCATTTTCTATTTCAGTCCCCCAAGACATTGTGAAACCTGCATATCTGGGGTTGTTGTATCCATCAGACTGAAATCCCAATTATTCAGAGTTTATTAGCCCCACATGAACAAATCAATAAACATGTAGCAAAGTTCTTACCATGGAAAAGAAACCCTTGACCTGAACCTCTTCTGTGCACAATTTTAAAGTAGAACTCCATTTTCACAGCCTATTGGTCCATTTTGTTGAGAATAGTACTTTAATAAAAAAAACCAATCAGTTATACTTTTTAAAAACACTTCAGCTTGACAAACTGTTTTTCTGATCAATAAAGTGGGGTTTTGTAAAAAAAAAAACAACCAAAAAAAACCCAAAAAAAACCCCAAACTGGTCCAGATGGACACCATTTGAACTTCTAATGCAACACAAAGATGCCCATTGCTATCCAGTCATAAAAGAGAGGACTTTTCATCATTCATGATCATCAATATATTCATTTATTCTACCTACAAAAAAGATTGCCTATGAAATCCAGATATTTTTCAAAAGGCAATCAATTTTTAAGCTTTTAGAAGAGGTTATATTTGGCATTATCATCTTTGCAAGTATACAGATGAGAAAATTTTTCTTCTTGTATATCTCTTTTAATGACTCTTCAGATTCCCTAATAATTATGGAATTCTAAGAGATTTAAGGAGAAACAAAATAGGTAGGGAAAACACAGTGATAAAGGAGTAATCTTCACAGTTCTCCCCCTTCCTCTGGTTTCCTACAGAAACAGAATGTCACAATCTCATTTTTTATGCATCTGTCTACTTTTATCACTGCTTCATTTTACATCTCAGCAGGCCTGACTACCCTGAAAAATACACCTGCATAAAACCTGCAAGGAACAGAGAAAATACATAAGTAGGGGTGGAAAATGAAAAGACAGCTCTCTGCACTCTTATCACACCTTTCAGCATCTATCTGTTTGAGGTCTCCTGTGATTCATTCACCCTTTCACTATGTAAAAGGCCAAAGCAAAGCTGCAGTGATGGTAGCATCCAAGATGAATATCAAGGAGGCCGGGACTAAGAGGAGAGCAACATTAAGTACACCCATGGGAATAAAGGTCACAGAAAAAGAAGGAGAGTTTAAATAGAGCATTATGGAGCAATCAGTCAGACAAGTTCCTGCATCAGAGTGGTCTTGGAAAAGCAAATGATAGGAAGGGAACATATAAAGAACACAAAGAAAGCATTTTGAAAAGATGTTGCTCGTTATTGTTGTGTTTTCACACCTGGGCAAATCAAAATATTGTTTTGTAATAAAGTCAAACAGTAGAGGAAGCTGGTTTATGCTTTCCTAAAGGTCAATGCATATATTCTTGAGCCCACGGGGTTCACATACCTAGAGAATTTCCAATGTATCTTCAACCAGAAGCTGCACAGCAGGAACAGAGTAGTTTCCTTCTGAGAGCAAATGACTATGTCCTGACCCTCCACAAAATTATCCTTTCACCTACTGCCATGTGTTTTCCATTCCCTTATTGTACCAAAAATATTATTGCTGTCACTATCCTCCCTCATCAATTCTCCTTCATTAATTGTCCAGTTAATGAAGAGACAGAAGACTGAGGCATCTGATCCCATGTTGTGCTTCTGCAGACAGACTATCCAGGTAAGGAAAACTGGGCACTAGTGGTAGAAAAGAAGACCACCAAAGAAGTGGTCTTAGAAGTAGGAAGGGGACCAGGACACAAAAAGGTGAAGACCCTGGCTAGGGGGAAGGTCCTAAAAGTGGTGGGATCCTGGAGATGTGGGAAATGCATGGAAGCAAACTTTAGGGGATGTCCATGATGACAAATACTCCTGGTGATGATAAGGGTTAATAAAATTCTAAACTAAAATTGAGGGGGAAAGTGGAATGGGTGAGGCAAGGTGGCCAAGGCAACTGAGCTCTGGACACAGAGAGGAATGTAGCTCCATTATCTTAGGTAATTCACGTGTGACTTAGCTTGTCACGAGAAATAAGTTTGGGTTTTGGGTAGAAGTGTGCCTCTAAGTAGTACATGATTACTATTTAAATAAGAATCAGGGAGATTATATTTGTAGAGGTTTATGTCAATTATAGTACAGAAATTATAATAATTGCTTTCTAGAACCATAAGAAATGGTGTTGAGCTAGAAGGGACATTTGGACAAGGTGTTGACTGCTGGCCAGGAATGCCTCGTAATTGAATGTTAGTACAACCATTGTATTAGTTGACTCGAGTGTGACTTTGCCTGCATAATAAATCTAAAATTAGATTGTTTTAACTAGACAGGAGTTAGAGTAGTATTGTTAACTGAAATCATGGGAGTGGGTAGTTAGAGGGCAGAGCTGACTCAATGTTTGGCTGTTGAGGGGAGGGCTAAGAGGAGGGGTCAATTTAATGCGATTCTATAAAAATCACAAGCACCTGAAAGCTGGGGGCACACGATTTGGTGGTTGCTCCCCTGTGTCCCAGGCGCCCAATAAAGCACCTTCACATATAATAGCCTCTGCGTGATTGTATGTGTCATCCTCCACTAACACTGGGACTGGACTGTGAGTGTGGACTGGCATGATTTCTGACTGAACTTCCACTACCAGCAGTGACAACCTTGATGAGAAGGGAAGTTAAGAGATAGTGAACATAATGCCAAGGATAGTAAGCCAGGGACTATGCGGGGTAGACAAATAGGATAAAAGCTCTCTTCTCATTGATTCTTAAATAAGTCCCAATATCCAGAATCACTATGGGTTGTCTCTTATTTTGTCCTGCCTCTGACTACTAACACCAGAGCTGATTGGTTTACAGTTTGAATAGTTATCTGTAGATTCCTTAGCAGCTGCTGCTATGACTAAAATTAAATTTCTCCCAAAAATGCCAAATAATCTGAAATCTTTATTTTTTTAATGCAGAAAACTAAAAATGTTTATATTTTGTAAAGTAAAAATATTCTACTTTGTAATATTTGATATTTTTGTACAGATTTTTTTTCATAGTTATATGTACTTTTTCTTTCTTTTTTTTTTTTTAATTATTATTATAAACTTTACATCCTCTACACCAGTCTGAAGCCCTGCAGACTACTTTTGGAAGCTGCCTTTTTATATGTTTCCCAGCAGGCAGGCAACTCCTGAAATCTGCAAGTGAGAGATCTCCTTCTCAGCTAACGGCAGCACGCTGACTACCTATAGCTTTCTGACCCTGTTTCCACAGAAACCATCAGAACTTGTTAACTTCAAGCAATCTTATTTGAATAATGGAATGTTTTTAACTTAAACAATATCACTTTTAGGGTAGAAAATGCTGATCTTTTTTCTTTAGTTTTGTATTATGTGCCTCCAAGTAACTTTGTGTTTCTTTGTCATCCTATTTTCTTCTCCTTTTTTTGCTTTTTTTGTTTGTTTGTTTGTTTTTAATGGTAGGACTTGCATAAAGATTATTGAATTATTTAGATTATGTGATATGTGGTCTGCCCCTAGTAACATAGAAGTCTGAAGTTTCAAAAGAGCTAATTTTAAACCCAGATTCACCTATTATTGTTTAGCATGGACAGAATGATGAATAATGACCTGTAGAATTATAAAAGAGAACAATGGAATGGACACTCAAGCCTCAGTAACATCATTTTTTTATTGAGGATAAACATGTTACACAATACCTCCAATAAACTGAAACATCTCTGTATGAAAGTACATTTTCCCCCAAGCATCTCTGCATGGATATTTGGGATCTCACTTCTAGAAAGGCCAGATACTTTCTTTCAATTTTTAGCTTAAATTTTTGGGCCTATTTGTTCTTTTGAATATTGCATCTTCTGGGTTTTATAAGTTAATATTTCTTGGGTTTGGGTTTTTGTTTTTTTGTTTTTTTGTTTTTTTTTTTNTGGGATCTCACTTCTAGAAAGGCCAGATACTTTCTTTCAATTTTTAGCTTAAATTTTTGGGCCTATTTGTTCTTTTGAATATTGCATCTTCTGGGTTTTATAAGTTAATATTTCTTGGGTTTGGGTTTTTGTTTTTTTGTTTTTTTGTTTTTTTTTTTGTTTGGTTGTGGTTTTTTTGTTTGGTTGGGTTTTTTGTTGTTTGGGTTTTTTGTTTGGTTGGTTTTTGTTTTTTGTTTTTCTTTTCTTCTTTTTTCCCAGTGGAAGCCACACAGTTTAGTTACAGATGCATTTGAAGCACGATCACACTTCACATGCAACCGCATACACTTACCTCTAGCAAAAAACCTGTCTTGTGCTCTCTGTGACCCTGTCTCATTTCTCAACAGGTTCTTCTTGTACTTTCATTTCCCATTCACACCTTTCTCCTTTCTCTCCCAAATCTCAATATTTTATAAAGAGTTGTCTAAGGTGTCAAAGCAATTTACACAACTGAAGTATTTCCTTTACTGTCATCACTGAAGGCTTGTCCAGTCAAAGAGTAGATAGTGCTCCAGTAATGTTGCGAGAAGACAGAGAAATTGGAAATACTGGTGTTTTATTTATTTCTCTTGGCACATAGTTGCCTTCTTAGGTGGACACTGACAATACCCTCTCCATCTTTGTCACTCAGTTTAGCGAAACAGCTAAATTACTTGGATTCTGTCGCATGATGGAGACACCCCATTAGTCTTCTCTTAATAACCTTACCTGTTCTAGTTGGATTCATCTTCTGCATAGTGAACGGGTTCAGAACTAAACCTATCCTGAAAATGACATTTTGGCGATGATGCTTCATGCCACAAACAATTTTAGTAATCTTGACCTTTACCGGCTGTCACAAGTGAGGTCTTTTATCTTGTGTGCACCATTTTCATGCATATGATGTATGGTTAACTCCAACATGTGATTTTCTTCTCTTCTAATTTCCAGTTAAGATATCACCTTTTATAGAAGAAATTCTTATTGTTAGATCCCAAGCAGATAATCTTACATGCTGCACTGTAGCAAACCATAAAGTTTTTAGAATTTCAATAATTCAATGCTTCTAATATACTCTTATGATTTTCCTCTGGATCGATGATGTACCTGCAACAACTAAAATTTTTGCATCACTAATTTTTTTTTTTTTTGACATTGTACTTAATTAAAACATTACCATTAATAGGATTGGCCAAAAGAAAATAACAGATAATATTCTCAGACAAGGTAACCCTACTTCAATTCACTAGAAAATATTGAATGCGAATCAAATAAACCATTTGAGAGTTATTAACATATAAATGAGAAGCAGAGAAATGTAAGCATACCATAATGTGTCTTGCTGAAAGGCATGACTACCATGACTTCTAAAATGTAAAGAGTGATGACATTTAACAGTGTCTGTTGGGGCTCTTACGCTTTGGTGATTACTAAGGAGAATTTGGAGCACCTTTAACACAGCCTATGAGTCTATATTAAAACAAACAGGTTAATAAAACAGAATAAAAGAGCTGTAATGGAAGATCTATGTGTTTTAAGCTACAACTGCCTTAACAGTGATTTAAGAGGTAACTAGAAAATTCTGAAGTTCATACTGCAAGCCAGAGCAGGATTCAAGATAGGGAAAAAAATCAATGCAAAGTATAATATCTTAATTTTTGATAATGGCAAATAATTCATACTGAATTAGTTCAGTAAAATATTATGTTAGGCATCTCCACTGCTGCCTTACCTTATGGTAGGAGAGCCAGTGCTTTCATCATATTCTAGAGAGCTTCACAGAGATTGCATTTCACTTGATATAATGCACATTTCCAAGTTCTACTGATCCAGTGGGGGCCTTTTAGAGCATTCATAAGTTTCAGCGACTACATCCATGCGAGTTAAATAAATGATGACCATAAATGTTCCTGGGCATTGAGGATGACCAATAAAGAAAGGTCCACATGGCTGTAATAGCAAATTCTGTCACTGCCCAAGTAGCCTAGCTACTATCCTATTGAGGGTATCCCTGAGGTGTTTTACCTGTCACAGGTGACTGGAAATTGTTTGAAAAATACATGCTGGGGTATGGCCTAGCAAACCACGAGGATGGGCAGTAATTTTCTTAGCTGTAAGGATGTTCCCACATTCATTTCCTAGGTGAGATGTAGCACAAGTCTGCTGTAGCCCCTGGTGAGCATGTGTGAGGCTCTCCACGTGCTTTGGGGAGATCATGGCCACAGAGATGGCACATAGGAGATACCACATAATTTCTAGAGTCCCCATCATGATGCAGCCATTCCTGGGCTCATGAGGGTTCTGTCTATTCCTGGTGCCAAACCAGGGGCTGATGTCCTGTCCCCATGGAGGTGCCTGAGGGCTGTGGCTGGGGTCATCACCCTGGCGTGCAGAGAGCTGTTCCAGCCCTATGACGATGATGCCCTAACTGTCACTCAGAAGAGTAAAATAAATGTTTTAAATTTGGGGAAAATTTATTTAGCTCTGAAATGGTGACACAAAGTCAGTATATTTCTAAGTCAATTTCTAAATTCATGTGAAGCAGTCGGCACTTAAAATTTCCATCTTGATTTGCAGTTCAGATAAGTTTCCTACAAGGAGAAAAATGCCTTCTATCTCAGTTCTATCTATAACTAAGGTTCAAAAGGCCAGAGAATAAAAGGAAAATGTCTATCTGTGATAAGAAAAGAAATTCAGTAAAAAAATATCCATTAGAAAAATACGGCTAGAAAGATTCCTGAAGGATAACATTTGAGTCATTTCCAAACTACATTTTTTTTTCTGAACCAAGTCTTATAACTGGCATATAACCCCAGCCTTTTCTCAGCCACTCCTCCACACAGACTCTTAGGGATCATTATGAGTTTGCTTAGTTTCTGCACAGCTACAATCCTGCAGGTAACTTTCTAGTAAAATACAGTGAAAATGAATACTAATGAAATGCAAATATGCTGTCTACTGCTAGCAAATTTAATTGGGCTTACTCATATGCAGTGAAAAGCAAAAGGAAAAATATATATATAGTCTTAAATTAGTTCATATCAATTAAAAGAAAATATATACACTCAGGCAGTCCAAAATTTTCCCATGAATACCAAATTAAGAAATGTATTTTGAATGACAGAGTGTAAAAGTCTTGCTACCTGAAAAGCTCTTTTGATGTCCTTTCCATGTAGCTTGACTGCAAAAATGTTCTTTTTCCAGGAAGGCTTGTACCCCTCTTTTTTCTTTCCTCAAAGGGCTTCCAAGGTGGAGTTTGGAGTATTGCAAAAGAATTGCTCTTAGGTTTCTGCCAAGGAGATGCAAATGAGCCTTCAAGGCCCCCCATTGCTAGGTTCTGCATACACATGTAGTAAAGATTTAAACTACAAGGGCTTGACCCTGCAAATACTTCCACAGCTGCTGCTTAACTCTGTGAATTTAAATAGATTCTTTGAATTGGCTGGTAAAGTCAGGCAGGTGGGTAAAAGGTAGGATTGAAGCCTGGTTTAGACCACTCAGGGAAGCAAAAAGGAATGTGTGGACAAAGATGTGTAACTTGATAAGCTGTTATTATGTAATTTAGTTACTAAGCTACTATTTTGATGTTAAATTCTTTGGAACAGAGATTGTGTTCTTATCTTATGTCTGCCACTTTCTGATCTGTAACAGGAATTATTCATGCAAAGAAACCATTTATACAAAGAAGCCTTTATATTTCCTCTGTAAAGAAAGAAATATTTTTGAATCAAATATAACATTTTGTTCTCTTGCCAGACAATATAAAATCTACACTGTTTGAAAGTGTGTTTGCCTATTTAAAGGGTATACCTATAAATGAATATAAAAAACAGTGTGCCTTATGAGAGTAAAAACTTGTATAATGAAGACTTGTTCATTAAAAATAGCAAATAAGACTCATATTGTGAAGATTAAATTGCTAAATTTCAAGTGAGGGTTGAGATTGGAAACTTTATTGCTAGGAAATAACATATTGAAATGGAGCATTGTTTAACTATCCATACCAAAACCGGTTTTTTTTTCAGAAGAAATTATTTTAGACATGAACTAAGTACAATTCTGTCTTATACACAAAAATTAGTTTTCCCAGTAAAAACGCTCAGAGTTCTGTCTTGATACAATTAAGTTTCTGACCCATACAATATTCTAATTTGGATGAAATATTGTCTTTCCAGTGAAACATATTTCATTTTTTAAATAACTCTATTTATAAGGATTTTATTCCTTCAATTGTCTTGCTCAATAAAATTGTTTTCTGAAGGGAAGAAAGGCAAAATTCTATTTATATTTTCAAACAAAGAAAATTGTTATAGATCTTATTATATGTAATTCTTATATTATCTTCATAGAATATAGCTTTTGTTCTTCAGGTACTAGAAAGTAACCTTTAGTTGACATAACCTGACATGCTGTTGAGAGGATTTCTCTTTTTTTGGTGGTAATAAGGCCACTGATGTTTTATAATCCAATATTTTCTTTTATTTGTACTTTTGGTGTGTAAAAAGCTTTCTCTTGGCTTACGTTAATGACACATTGCACCATCTACTAATGAAAATCCATATAAAATAAATTCTGTCAATCCAATTCACACACATGCACTTTTGAAAATTACCAGGATAACATAAATCAGCTTACCTCAGATGACAATCTAGTACCTATTATTTATATCATGTTTATATTTTTCAAGATTTTAGAAATTTTCCTCAAAGGAAGAAAAAAAGATTTTCTTCTAAAAAGTTATTCTTTATTGAACATCACAAATATGGCAGCAGCTAGCACATATGTGTCAGTTGCCTGTTTTGACAGTAATTCACCTGATGTTACTGAAATAGATGAAACATTTAAGAAATAACACATCCTCAGAATCTGCAGTTTAGGTGTGTAAATGCATGCATGGTAAAGGGAAATACAAGAAATTATATGAAAAGGTTTTGTGTGTACAGTTTTGGTTCTTCCAGAAGTGGGACCTGTATCAGTATGGCAGTGATGTTTTATTTTCACATAGTCAAGCAGCAGCTAGTTTGCACTACGCACTGGAGCTGTCAGAGAGCTAATAAAACCTGAAATTCCTTCCTTGTTTTATAGTACTTTGAGATTTATTAATGTTTTTGGGGGATTAAGACAATACAAAAGCTGTTTGGTTTTTTTTGGAGAAACTTGTGTTGAATAAGTAACTTCAGTCCCAGATATATTTTTTTTCCTTAATAGAAAAAGGTATCTTTCCAAAAGTAGAACTATTTCAAGAGTTGAGGATTTCTCCTAGCATTAAGAGGATAAGATTTAAATTCTTGCTCTTTTGAATTTGTTGTGGGATTTGAACCTGGAGGTTTTATGTGCTATGTGATGCTCAGTCCTCCTGTGTGAATAGACAGTTCCTTACTAGCAAAACAAATTTTGAGCTATTTTTCTGTAATTTGAATACATTCAGAGAGTTCCTACAATCAGGAACCAGCAAGAACTTGAAAGTGACTTTTCAGGGTCCATAGAAATCCCCACTACTGTTTATATCTGTAAGCTAGTTGTAGACAAAATATTCTAATTTATTTCTTATTTTAAAGAAACCCAAACCCATTAAAAAAAAAGCTTTCTTTCCACCAACAAAAGTAAACAACAAATAAACAAATATTTTGCTGAAAATATTTTTTTTTTCTGGCCTCTCATACAGCCAGTGATCAACTGCTTCAAATGAAGGAGTGCAAACTCTTTTATTTGTTTGTTTGTTTGGGTGGGGTTTTTTTTTATTTTTTTTTTCCTGGGATGTACTGGTTTAGATCATTAGCTTTTCATTTGTCCATCTTTGTGTATCAAGTCACAGTTCTAGACTTGGCCAGTGTCATATATTACCTATGTAGACTTATTTTACATTCGGGACATGGAGGAATACTGATTGTTATGGATCATACATAAAGATGAAAGGCATAAATATTTAACACATAAGGCTGGAAAAAAGTAAGAACAAGACAAATAAAGGTCTAAGGGTTGCAGTTAGAATGTATCTGAAAATTGGATGAATTTTGGGAAAAGGATGTAGAACAAAATAACATATACACAGGTCAAACTAACATTAAATTGGGGTAACAATAAAAAGGAATGCAACAATGGAAGCCTTGGATATTACAAAAATGTTATGCTAGGTTCTGTACATGTCATAACAAGGATCATGCTCTGCCCAGATTACCTGAATGGCTAACAGGAAGAAACCCCAAGAACTACAAAGTGGAATTAAGGTGCAGAGAAATCAGGTCCTGAGGGTGCAATCATTTTTCTGATTTTGAAGGAAGATAAGGAATAAAGGTGTCAGGCCCTTCCTGAGGAGAGATACAGGACAACTTGAGGTGTGCTCTCAGATCATTGCCCTGGGGCTTCTGTCTTGCAAAATGCTCAGAGCTGAGGAGACCTGATTTTGTTCTAAGCTCACTGTGCCTTCATTGTAGTTGAGGAGAAATCTGTATAGCAATACCACGGTTCAGAGAAAACCAGGTATTGAAGGATGAAGTCCTTTCAGGAGTAGCATCATCTCACATTGGTTCTCTTCCTCTTCTCCTTCCTGTATGTAAAAACTTCAAGCACTGTGTTTTCCTTCTCAAAGAACAAGCAAAAATTTTGTGCAAAATTGAGCTGTTTTTTGGCAACCCAAGTACCCAGAATAAAACTAGGCAGATCAACCACCTGAGTGAATATTAAGGTAGAAAAGCACATACACTGCTGATGTTGAGGCAGAAAGAGAAAGCAAAAGTGTCACTAGCCTTCACCCAAAAATTGGGAGGGGGTGAGTTGCAGGAAGGGAAGGTCATTGTGTTGGCATCTACTGATGCCAAGGAGAAAGAGATACAAAGTCATTTACTTCCTTGACCAAAACACAAAGGCTAAAGGCTGGGAAAGAGAGTAAGAAAGAGGGGACTGTATGCAACCTTTATGAAGAAACTGTTTAAGCTTTTCTGGTGGGCTAAAGAGGCTGTGGTTTTTTCACAGCTCTGCACCAACTCTGCTGAGAACTGAAAACTAAAAGAAAAGCTGCCAAAGTTACCTTAATCAGTCCGTGAAGTTCAAGTGGGCACAAGGCACAGGTTTTGGAAGTGAGTAGAAAGACAAAAAGTGGCATTAGGTCTAACACAAAGTGAAGGATTTTCTTTAGAAAAGACACTTTTAAAATATGATTCTTCAATAACTGTATGGAATGATCATGTTCATCTGCGGGGGCTTCCCAGCTGCTCCCGGGGTCACCTCCGGGGGTCGGGGGGGGAGGACCCAGCTGCTGGAGGTCCCACAGACACACACAGTCCCTGCTGGCACCCCGGCGGCCCCGGGACGGGACGGGGGGCGGGCGAGGCAGGGGGATCCCTCGGGTCCTTGCTCTTTCCCTCTTTTTTCTAAGACTGCAGCAGTGACCAGGATTTCAGAGGAAAGGGCTCACGGAAGGGGAGACAGACGCAGTTTATTCAGGCACCACGGAGCCTTCCCAGCCGAGAGCACTGGGATCGGCTTTCCCAGGGTTTTTGTTCCCTAGGGTGGAGTTTACCAAACACCAATGAGAGATACAACAAATGGATACATGGCATAACAGAAAGAACCAACAACTAATAAGGATACAAGGCAGGACGGATTCTAAGGTACTGTCCAATAATTATACAGATTTCATAGAAATTTCGAGAGAGAAGGAAGGGATACAAATATGATTGACAATAACAAGGCAGGCCTATTATTATTATTAAGGGAGGGACCAGGAAATGGTCACAAAGCCTGGGAAAAACCCATGTTCAGCAGGGGAGCCCAGGGACAAACCATTTAGCAATCTTAGAACCTATAAAAACAGATCCCAACATTCATCTGTGTTGTAAGTTTTCTTTACATCTTTAATTTAAATTGCTTTTTAAACAACTTTATTCGCATTTGTGAGTGTGAAAATTATCTCCCACAACACCAGGACTTTCAGTATAACTTTCCCAAGAGTTTTTGTAATAATATCCTCAAATATGAACCAACTTGTTGTTGTCAATCAAGACCTGTCAGAAATGTTGCAGTGGGAAAAGCTGGCATACAGAATAAGAGTCAAAATAAAACCCAGAGGACAAATAGAAATCAAGCCAGATCTCTTGAGTCTCAGTCTTACTCTAAGTTCAAGACTCCCAGGTGCCTCATATTTAGCAGATGTTTACTTAATTAGCAGGAACTAGCTAATACAATATATGTTACATCTAGCACCTGATGAAATGTAGCTCATGAATATCTGCACCATTATGTGTTTGTACTTCTGGTGTACTCACATTACTTAATCAGAATTTGTGCACAATGGCTTAAAGTCCATTAATTCAAGTGAGACCAACTCCTTTTTATATAAACAGATCCATAAATGAGGAAAACTTGACAAAAGTACCACTGAGGCCTAATTACTTTTTTGGATGCTACAGCATGCAAAAAACATTGACCACTTTTCATTTTTAATGAAAAATAGCCAGGTTTTCTGCCAGGGTCATTGAGTTCACTAGACTTGATTGACTAATAAGTCCTGTGATGCAGACTTCTCATCCATGAAATGTTATTTCTTTAAATTGCTCCATCATATCTATAAAAAAGTGCAGAGAAAAAGAGTGCAAGAGTGACTTCAGGTAACACTTCAGTTCTCCAAGTCCTAAGTCTGGGATTATACTTGTCTTTTTCCTCATTGAATTTACAAGCAGCCCTCTGTTGGGGTGTGGGAGTTTGGGCCTGCCTGATGTGTTCTAAGTTTCCGGATTGGTTTGTTCCAATTGTTCCAAGTTCCCCCCGTTGTTATCCCTGAAATGGTTTCCCCAGTTGAGAATGTTCTTTCCCCTCACTAGTTGAAGTTGTCAATCTTTTTTCCCCTCCTCTCCTCTCCGTGTCAATCACCCTTATTCCTTCCCCGATCACTAGAAAGTTCTTTGGAACTCGGACTTTGATAGGGCCTCCCTCGTTGAACCCTCCTTCCCCTCTCCCTTATTGGGAGAGATCCCTGTCTGTCCTTCCTTACCCGCCTCCCAGTTGAATCCCCATTGGTCCCAAGCTGTGACACCCACTTGCTTTAAAAGATCGTGCAAGCAGCCATTCTGGGCTCTTGCCCTGAGCTGTCTTCAAGTGCGTTAGAACCTGTGTCGGTCTCAGCCGGCGGGGGGATAATAAACTTTGTTGACCCTCGAGTGAGAGCCTTTCTCTGCCTTCCTCATTGTCGCCGCACCATCGTCCGAGAGGTCTCAAAGGCGCAGACCTGCTTTCGGTCCGGAGGCTATAGCCGACTGCCTGGGTCAGCGCCCCTCTCCTTATCGTTCGCCCGCCCATCCAAGCTAGCCAGGGTGTGGATCGACTGGTCTTGATCCTGAAGACCAGGAAGAAGTGGATGGCGATAACCCTCTCTTGTAACAACTGCTATCAAAGAGAAATCCCTAAGGTGGAGAAATGAGAGTTTTGCTTGATAAGTATAGTTAATTAGAAAGAACTTAAGTTCAGCTAACATCTGCTGACCTGATGGCTGTTTTTCACTGGAATTCACTTGGATTTTTTTGCAAGTTTGGGACTTTGAAAAATTTTGGGACCCTGAGCCAAGGCAGACATTCCAGAGAACTCCAGTATTTGAAATATCAAAAACAATTAATTGATTGTCCTTAAAATGATATCCAGTTTATATATAATTTTGAGATGGGGAATGTAGTTTATTTGTATAATTATCAAATAAAATAAACTGCTGCTGTATCAGTCTGAAGTTGATTAATTTGTCTCTAAAATACTGAAACATTTTTTTCCTTCAATTTAAAAACTTGACCACATTTCAAAACAAACTTAAAATATTACATTAGAGCTGTCAAAATGAGATGTTTGCATCCATATTTAAAAAAAAAAAAAGATAAGTATATTTTAAAAAATTGAAAATCCTTTTTTCTTATAAATGTCCTAATAATTTCTATCACTATAAAATTAATTTTGGGGACCAAATTGCCAATAAGTGAAAAATACATCTAGCTCTGTAGACAGGGCACAAGAAGCCTTCATAGAAGCAGAATTCTATATTTTTTTTCTTTTTACACTACTAGTAGTATTTTAAATATCTATTAATTTAAAAATTCTTCTTTTTTTCCCTGTCTCTTTCTGTTCCACTGAGCTTTTCCAGATGGCACTCCCTTGTTAGGAAACAGAGAGCTTAGTTCTTTGTTTCATATAACTCTTTTTTTACTCTTGGTAGCAGTGTTCTAGATCAATGACATCCTCACAAAGAAACCAACTGTGCTTACACTGATAAGCAGTACCTATAGATGTATAGATGTACCTATACAGAGCACATTATCACTGTGCTCACTGCTGTGAGGAACCGAAAAGCTGATTCCAAGAAAGGGAAGACAAATCCTGCCCAATGTAGAGATTTTCTTGGAAGAGTTCTAATATGGCAGAGCACCCAGTTCCTACCTTGTTTTACCAAGACTGAGATTGTGATTATAAACTTTTCTGCATATAGATTTACTTTCAACTGTAAGCATTCTCAATAATCTCCTGCAGAGCCAACCAATTTTTATCCATCATTTCTGCCTTGCAAAAGATCACTAAAGATCAGTAAATCACCGTATGGAAATTTAACTGCTCGTATACTCTCCCCTGCTCCTCTAACACCAAGTATTTAAAAATAATTATAATAGCCACGGACTGCCCTAGTTTGTACTATTGTCTCTGTCTTCAGTCAGTCTGAATTATTTTCACCATTATCATTTCCAACATGGAAACAGTATATTTTTTGACTTTGCAGCCTTGCAGTTCTATCTAGACTCCATATCAATGCAAGGGGCGAAAAAGTCATTAAGAAAAGGATTAATTCTGAGAAATGGTAAATTGAATTATTGATTGCAAGGTTTCCTGATACTTTGCCTGATCTCAGAAAAAACATAATTTGTCCACTCTTGAAAAGCTTAGATGTCCCTTTCCATTACATAAAGGAAATGTTGTGTAAATAGCCTGAAAGAATATTTCATTTTATCATGTGTAATTATGTGATTGTGTGCCAAGTGTAGCTCTGTGGAACTGTCCATTATTGACACACAGTGTAGCCCTCCATAATGAACCCATAAAGAAAATAAAGAGTTTTGTTCTATTATGCCTTAAATACCTTTTCATAACACCTAAAATAAAGGCAAAAGGGATCCTTATAATACATTGTTTAATTCTCGCTGATATTCAGATTTCCAGGCCATGAAATTTGCTGAAGAATATGTTCCTTTGCAGGAAATTATGTTGAAACAGAACTCCCAAGCAAAAAAGTAAGTATTACTAATACCATTATATGAAAGGGAAGCTATTGAACAAATCTACTCATTTTCATAATTCACTTGCTATAACACTATCTAACTTTGAATCTCATTAATGTCAACAGGGAACTGCAGTCTATCACAGAAACCCTCCTTTAAATCTCCTGTAAAGCACATGTACTGCTTAGAACTTCATAGGGCTTTGCTTGTGAATTGCTATAATTGATACAAGATGCAGGGAGGTGATAGTGCAGGAAACAACAGAAAAATTAATGAAATACCTTCAAAAAGCAAACTCATACAGCATGAACATTGTCTTTCACTGCTGTGTGTTCAGCAGAAAATTCTACAGGAATTGTTTTCAGCCCTGGATAGAATAATAACATAGATGACACAACAAGGAAGCTCCCCAGCAGTCCACACACCAGGGCTTAGACTGAGCTTAGCAGGAGCAGGGCTCTCCACATGATTCCCCTCTGCTCAGTACTGCTCACTGCTTTGCTTCTTGACTGTTCAATGAACTCATGCATATTCCATGAGAGATTAAGTTTTAAAACAAAGAGAACAAGACTGTTCTTAAGGATAAGTCTAAGATTTTTAGAAGAATTATTGGCTACAGCCACCCTGTAGACTGACCCTAGAAAATAAGTTTATATGACATCTGCCTCATTATTTTAAATAGCTGAAGTTAGGTAATATTAAACTTAAAAAAGGGTAGGTAATAGTTTTGTTTTGGAGAATAAAACCCCTCTTGGTTCAGTATAGTACGATTGAGTTGATTTAACCTGATCTGTTTCTACACTAATCAGCCTCAGCACAATAGTCATGAAATAGACAAAGCCAGACAAAGGCTGAGCTGTGCCTGTAACTTGTGTTTGACAGAAGCATTATACCTCTGTGAAGTATATTTCTACAAGTGCTCGATGAAGTCTGAGATGTAAGAATACTTATTGCCCTACAGAAAATGTGTGACAAGTGCAGCTGACAGGAAAACCACTTGCTTTATTTTTCTTTTCTAGGGAATTCAAACATTTTCTTATTCTGTTGATGAAAAGAGTTGGAGATGAGAAACTAGATGTGGTGTTAAAGAAATGTGAGTGTGAGGGGGTGTCATGGTTTAACCATATCCATCAGGTCAGCCCCAGACACCTGCTTACTCACTGCCTCACCATGGGATGGTAGAGAGAATCCAAAGAGTAAAAGTCAGAAAACTCCTGGGTTGAGATAAATAGAGTTTAATGGGTAAAGCAAAATCTGTATGCACAAGCAAAGCAGAGCAAAAAGAAAAAAAAAACAAAAATTCACCATTTCCCTGTGGTGTTCAGCCATCCCCAGGAAAGCAGGGCTACATCACGTTACTCAGGAAGACAAATTACTTATCTTGCAATGCCCCTCTCTCCTCCCTCTTCCACCAGCTTTTTTTTTACTGCTGATCATGATGCCATAGGGTCTGGAATATTCTGTGAGTGACAGTGTCAGCTGTCCTAGCTGTGTTCCCTCCCAGCTCCTTGTGCACCCACCTCACTGTTACAGTGGAATGAGGAGAAGAGGCCTTGACACTGTGTTAGAGCTGCTCAGCAGCCAGAAGGCATTTCTGCAACATATTTTCCAGTACGAGTCCAAAACACAGTCACATGCAAGCTACTGAGAGGAAAATCAACTGTATCCCAGCTCAAACCAGCATGGGGGAATGGCTGCACAGCTCTCCAGAGACGCCTGCCCTCCTTCTCACAGAGCTGCTGTGTGGGATGCACTCACTCTGCCAAAGTTAATACCTTAGTCCTAAATACCAAGCCCTTGGGGACTGCACTTCAGACTTCTGTTGCTTCATTAGTCTTTCCAGGGTTTCCCTTCTACAGGGCCAGAAATGAAATCCAGGTGGAGCTGCAAGTCCCAGAGCTTCTGTCTTTTGCCGAGGCTGCCTGTCCTGAAAATCATCCTCTCCAGCCTGTGCTTCCAGGCTTCCTGTACACTATGCAGGGTACAGAGGTACTCTTCTTGTTCTCAGTTTGAAAGAAAACCTGCAAGCAGACTGACTCAAAACTGTGAATTATGCATTTACAAGTTCCATGACAAGAACTGGGTTTATTGTCAGAATCAGGTTTGTTCCCCCATATGTATCTGGTAGAGACACAAATGTTGAGAATGCAGGCAAGTGTACATAGCATTAGCACATTAGGTGTCCCAGAGTTACTGCACGAGGACTAATATGTCAGGAATCTGGACAGAGTAATGTGGGGCTTTCCTGAGCTTTCAGCGTAGGTTTGCTTGCTAAAAACTCAGGAGATTTTCAGTGAAATATTTTATACTACACCAATTCGTATTTCCCAATGAAACGCTGTTTCATCACAAAATATCTCTGTGGTTCTTGTAGTATATGATCTCCTTATACTGCTGTCTCAGCTTTAACTGGGGAATAGATAGAGAGGTAAAACAATCTCCTATGTTAGGATGAAGTTTTTAATTTTTTTTTTTTTTTTTTTTTTTTTTGACATT
>WEZZ01007531.1:1055-19908 GCA_013400585.1 Chloropsis cyanopogon | reverse complement strand
CCTGGAGATGGTTCTTGGCAATGACACAAAAAGCCACGGTGTCATCCAGCTGCAGAGGGCTGGGCTTGAGGGGAGAGTCCTGGGGGAAATTCTGCAGGCTGCTATGCATGAGGTGAGATGAGTTGATCTCAGTGTCCTTAATATCTGTGCATTTCTTTCCATCTTCACAAGCAGCATATGCTCTAGATGGGCTGAAATTTTACTGAAATGGGTCAGTAGAAAAATAGATCCTTCTTACAACACAACACTGCAGTGCCTTGATTTAAAAAGGAGCAACAAAAAAAGGAACAGAATCTGGGTAAGAGAGAAACCTTTTGTTGCATTTAATATTATCAAAGCCTTCTGTGCTGAAATCTGAGCCACAGTGAGCCTGACCTCCAGCCCTAGAGCTGTCAGACCCAGAGCCCTCCATCAGCACTAATGGCACTCCCAGCAGAGCTCATTGCCAGGGTGGGACACAGCCCTGGCAGCTGGATCAGGATTATTGACTTCTCTGGAGGCAGCACTGTCCCAGTGTTTAAAATAAACCCCAGCAGACAATACATGAGAGGGAAAAAGGGGAACAAGGGCTCTGGGTCCTGCTGAGGCAGGGCTGTTGATGTGAGAGCAGTGATGGAGCTGTAGATCCTCCATCCCATATATCCCACAGCACCTCAGGGATGTGTGTGCCCCAGTTCAACAGTGCTGCAGTTTGCTTGGCAGCCAGGAGAGAAGCTGAGGGAAGTTAAGGCAAGTTAAAGAGTAGATGAGGTCTGGAAAAGGCCGTGCTGGGAGGAGGTACAGGCAAATCTTCCAGAAGGATTCATGGCTTCTGCAGAAATGACTCAATGGCAGTGAGTTAATTGTCACCAAATTGCACAGGAAAGCAGGAGATGAGAAGACAGCAGCTACTGGGAAAGGAGCCCTGGTTTTTCTATGTCCCAGAGCTCAAGCAGAAGGGAAATGGTATATGCAGAGCTTCAAATTTATGCCAAAAAAAGGATAACTTGAAATATTCTATACAAGCCCTGTGCAGAAAATTAACTGGGAGTGATGGGAAAGTGAGTGCAGTCTCATGGCTTCAGCCAGCTTGGAGCAGCCAGAGCCCTGATGAACCCACCACAGCCCTGGTGTGGGAAGAGCCAAGGCTGCTCCAGACACATTTTTGATCAGAGCACCAGTGGAAGCACCAGTACAATCCACGTGGAACCTCCTCTGATAGTTCTGCCTCGGGGGAACACCCCAACATTGTGCTGCACTGAGCTGCCAGGAGCCCTTCCCTCCTTCTAGGAAGTTCCTACCCCATAAACCAAGCTCGACTGCACCCACTCTATTAAGCAATAACCAGGTTCCAGCATGGCCTCAAAGGATGACTTACAGAGCTCATTTATCAGGCAGTTCTTTGCAGTTTCTTGCACATTTTATTGCAGGCTTTTCCTGCACAAACATGGTTCGGTTTATTGCTGGGAGAGTCACCAGACTGTGACCCAGAGGGGAGCAGCTGGTGATCCAGCACTGGGAGCCATTGACCTCACCACCAGAACACCAAGGTGAATTTAATTGTCACCTTGTTTGATTTACAGATCACCAGGAGCAATTAGGGTGGCTGATCACCCCGTGTGCATGCAGCCTGTCCACTGGAGACATTTTCCTCCTTGCAGAGAACCACCACTAAGCCCTGACAACAACATGTAAAAGCTGCTTTGAGAGTTGATGTGAGATTTGAGTGATCTATAGATCCTGGGCAGACCACAGGCAGGAATTTGAACCTTGAGCACTCACGGTTAATATTGACTGTAATTAAAAGGAGAGAGCCAATTTCCCTGTGGCACAACCTGATTGACATTGACAGCATCAGAGCAGCAGAGAGCCTTACCCTTGATCTCCAAAATCCATCTTGGGTGGAGATGAAGGACAGAATGTGCCTGCCCATGGGGCCAGAAACCTCTGCAACATGCATGGAAACCTTCCTTCCTCAGGTCTGCCCCCCACAATCCCACTGCAGGATGGTTTTTTCTTGCAAGGCAGACACCATCTCCATTTCACCTGAAGGACCTTCCCTAGAGATGTCCAAACCCACCAGTGGTGAATGTTCCCCTCACAGCAGGATGGGGCAGGCTCTGGCAGCTCCATCTCACTTGTGGCTCATGCAATGGGCTTCAGGGAGCTTTGGGCACAGGCTGCTTCACCACCCAGCTCCCTGTTCCTCCTCAAACCCCTGTGGGGACGTAGCCTTGACCCTTTATAACTCTTAGACCTTCCTTCATCCAGTCTGTTTCTCAGCCTCTTCCTTTTCCAGGTCAAGTTTTCCCACTCCAACTTCTGACACCTGGTTTTCCCTCTCACCAACCCATTCCCATTGCCATTTTCACTTCTTGTCCACGCCTCACCATGCTCCCCTTTCTCTCCTGCTCACAGAAAAATTTGTGGGGCCCTCAACAACCCCAGCCAGCCCCAGTGGCTTTGCTCCCAGGCAGCAGCCCAGCTCTCCAGGGTGATCTGCAGAGTTATTAGTCCTGCAGCAGAACAATCAACACAGTTTCTGTAATGCAGTAAGATGGATTGGAGCTACTTAAGAACACAAGGAAATGGGATCAGTGCTTTGAAAGAAAAGTGGCCTGACTCACCCAGTCCTCTGTGCCACGGCAGCCCTGAGCTCGCACGCAGCCTTTGATGCAAAGCTGGGGTTGAGCAGCCCACACTGGGAGCACCAGCTCCTTATCCCAATGGAAATATGCGATGTTCCCATGCTGAAGTAATAAGGAGCAAGATCCAGCTCTGCTATGGAGCTCCTGCTCCTTTCTTGTTATCAGCAGAGATCACACTCTCGCTCTGTGTCTGGTTTTGCACCAGAACAATTCTGCTCTTCGGTACTGTTCCCTTTCAAATGTTCTCAGAAAATAAAGACCCAGCTCTTCCCATTGCCTCTGCACCAAGAGCTGGGCAGACTGCAAAGTCCCAGAGGCTTCAAGCTACCTGCTCTCCCACTTAATCACAAAGATTGATTCCACACCTGCCTTAAAGAGATGAGGCGTGAGCAGGTACAAGACTCCTTCCCTGACCCAAAAACATTCTTTCTCCACAAATCTCTCCACTGCTTTCTTGAAATCGGCAGAGACACTACTCCAAAAATTTAAGAAATGATCTATCAACCAGGTAAAAGTCTCCCCTGTGCCCAGTACCTCTGGGAGGGAGGGAACACAGGTATGGCTGGCCTGGCACAGAGGTGTTGGGAAGAATCCTCCACAGAGGCATCTCCTGTCTGAAAAGCCAAGACCAGCATGTGACAGTGATCCCAAAGAAAGAAAAAATAAATCATATTTTGTCTTTTACTGACTCAAGTGTCTTATTCTCTCCCAGAAATCAGGGGCTGTGGATGCTTCTGTGCAGAAGCCCAAGAGTCTGGCAGGAGGAGCAGAGAAAAATCCAGGGACACCAAAGCAGGAGAAGTCACCACTTTCTAGGCAAGGAACTGAGGTGCTTGGAGACCAGGGCACATCCAAGACTCTCTCTTTACCCATTCCACAAAGCATCTCCTTATTACTCTTGTTTATTGACTAAGTGTAAATGACTGTAGTAGTTCAAGGATGCAGATCTGAGTGGATTTTTTTCTGACCTCTGTGCCCCTCTGCCACAAGGCTGGAGAAGAGAGGAGAAAAAACTGACCTGGTCCCGACTGCTCTAATTAACTGGAATCCTGATTGATTTTGATACATAGCTCTGGCCTCATTTATCAGCACAACATTTACCCAGATAAGGAGAGGAGCTGTGCATCCACCCAGACCACCCCCAGCAGCACAGCCCTCAGCATCTTCCCCATTCTAACTCCTCAACATGGCAGACTTTCTAAGGAAAATCATTCACCCCCTTTGGGCACACAGCAAGGATAATCCCTAAGAGTTCAGCCTCATTTAATTTCAAGTTTGGGGCTGCAGGAAGCCCTGGCATCCCCAGAACCAGTGATTCCAGGGGCCAGGTCTCTCAGCTCACCTCTTGCAGGACTGTCAGAGCCAGCACAGAGCCACATGGAAGCTCAGTAGGTAAAATCAAACTGGGAGACTGGATATAGGCTAAAACAAGGCCTAACATGGAGATTTTAATTCAGAGAAGGAAGGGCCCTGCAGTCCAAAGGAAGAGGCTCCAAGCACTTTGCCCACTGGATTTGAAAACCCTATCAGCTGTCAGTTACTCTCCTTCAAGCATGTGATGGAGAGAGAAAATGAATGCAAGAAAAGAGATACTGTTGATTTAATTGGCCATATTTGTCACTGGAGCAAGAAAAACAGCCCTAGCTGAGTGACATACATTTAATTAGTATTTGAGAGGCATTTGCTTTGGCCAGTGAAATAAATATATCAAATCTTCATCTCGACCTGACCTTTCCAGGAAAGCTCTGGCCTAACCAGCACTGCCCAATGAGGCCTCTGGTCAGAGATTTCCAGCTCAACTGTTCTACTGAACCTTCCTGGTGTGGATTATGTAGGACAGAGTCCTGGAAGCACTTGGCCTCAAGTGGTGCCAAGGCAGAACCAGACACACCCAGTGGGGTCCAGTGGCTGCCCCACTCTTGGGGTTCCCACTGCAGGAATAAATGCTCCATGGAAAAATTCCATGGAATTAGAGCATGGTGCTCAAGGAACAGCAGTGTACAAATGTTTGTTCAGGTCTTTAAAGACCTGATGCAAAGCAAACAGGGTTTCTGCAGCCACTGTGGGTGCTGCCAGCCAGGCAGGAGGACAAAGCCACCCATCAGCACCTGAGCTCGTCCCCTGACACAGGGGGACACAGACCTGGCACTTTATAACTTAGACCTTCCTTTATCCACTCTGTTTCTCAGCCTCTTCCTTTTCCAGCTCAGGTTTTCCCACCCCAATTCTGACACTAGCACAGCTTCCACACCTCCCTGGGGCAGGATTTGTGAGGCTTTGATGGCAGCACAAGGTCAAACCATCCCCTCCTCCTTCCCAAGGCCTCGGATTTATCCTGCTGTAACTCCCCCAGCTTCACCAGGTAGATTTTGGCACCGCTGCCTCTCTTTTCTTTTGAAAGTCCCTTCCTACAGCATGAGGAGACACCTGGCAGCACTGTTCTGCCTGGAAATCCATCCCTGGATTGTTTCATCTCTATTAGTCCCGGTGAGCAGATGACAGGGGAGCACGCACAGACAGCGTGGGATGAGCCATTCACCCAGCTGCTGCTTCAAAGGCATGGCATCATTTATAACACTCCCAGCTACCCCAACTCTGCCTACTTGTTCTCACTTAAAAGAAAGAAAGAGCAGCAAGCTGTTTCTAGTTCCGGATATTTGATTTTTTGTGGAGATGTTTATTTTGGTGCCTTTGCTCTGGGGGAGCACAGTTTCCCCAGCTCCATGGGGCATTCCTGCTGCAGAGCAGCACTGCCAGGTTGTGCTGTAACCCCTCAGGGGGAGAGGGAGTTCTTTGGGTACCCCTCGGCCCTGCCTGCACCTTGCACACCCCACCCAGGGGCTTTGCAGCCCTGCTGAGCTCCACGTGTGGAGCCTGTCATTGACAAGTGAGCCTCTGCTCCCCTGCACTGGGAACGAGTTCAAAACCAATATTGAATCAATCCACTAAAAGGTTTTCTCACCACTGTGCCAATATTCCTGTGGGGCCAGCCCATGCACACCTCGCTGAGATGAGAGACCCCCACAAATCCAAGTCTCAGCCAGCCCAGAGCCTCCGGGAGCCACAGCAGAGTGGAGGGGAGCTCTGCTGAGCCCTTCCACCAGTGTCACAGCCTCAGGTGACATGCTGAGCCTCCCCTGGGCCCTTGGAAACAACTCCACCCGGCAGGTTAAAGCTAAATTTCCTCCACACGCTCACTGCCAGCAGGAGCAGCAAGAGCCAGGCCCTGGAGAGGGAAGGGAAGAATTGGAAGTGGTGCCTTTATCTCCCACCTGCAATGCTGCTGGTGGGGCTGGGCAGGGCTCCTGGCCTTGCTGCAGCCCCCAGCAGCACACAGGGTGCTCAAAGGAGCAGCACAGACCCTAATCCTAACCTTAATCCTAATCCTAACCCTAATCCTAGCCCACTGCCAGCCCAAGGCACCTCTCCTGCTGCGCAAAGGGCAGCAGAGGGGAGCTCAGACGAGTCCCTGGGAGTTACAAACCTCTCTGAAAATAACTCGGGCACGTTTCCAGCCCATCACTAGGGCGACGCAGAACTGACTCATCCCCAGAGACTGCAAATGGTCTGATCCAAATTCCACTGAAGTCCACAGCAAGGCTCATTACCTCCATCTGGCATTAGCTCTGGCTCTTTGCTCACGAGAGCTCCGGGAAGGAACTCCCTCTCCAAGGAGCTCCAGCACAATCAGCAGGGGAAGCTTTGCTTCCATCCCAAAGCTGGGGAAAGCCCCAGACCCTTCCCCACCCAACGTGGGCACCGTCCCAGCCGTTCAGGCTGGGCCCAATAGAGGGCAACAATATCACACGAACTGCTTCATTAGCCTAATTGCGAGCAGCCCAGGTGAGAACCGCTGCCCACCTCCCTGCAGGATGGCTTCATCCCTCCCCTTTCTGAGCAGATGCAGAGGCAGCCCGGGGCTCCAGACACGATGGCACGGTCAGGAAGAACAGCTCCAAAATGTTTGATTTTTGGATGTCTTTCAGCCAAAAAACAGTTGTGTCGGTTTTCCCCTTAATGTGGAACCCTGAAAACCTACTGACCCCCCACTATCCTCTCCTGGGTCCCACAAGATCTCACTCAGAGCTTGTCCCTCACCCTTCCAGGCTCTGCCTCCTTTTCCCCACCTCCAGTTTATGGCAGCAATAACAAGATGCTCTCCATGTAGCACCATCACATTCTGCCAGGCTGTTTTGCATCAAGACACCTTAGACACCAGCAAACATTGAATTAACCCTCCTGCTTGCCAGAGGTTTGCCCACAACCCCATCACTGCATGGGCAGGGGCATTTCCCCCACTAGAACCCTGCTGTGAGCCCTCCAAGCAGAGGAATCCTTGGGAGCAAAGCTGGGGAGGCAGTGATGCCTGAATCTTGGGCTTAGAATTGAAAGCCACACATGGTTAGAGGGGCAAAAAGGGATTTTACCTTGGTTTATTGAGGTTTTCAGGTAGAAGCACTTCTGCAGCAATGCCCCTCCTGGGTTGATGCATGGAAATCGATGACCCCCACCCCAACCCTCCCTGTATTATATCATAAATTCTGGATATTAACATATTTATTACAGGGCCCCCAATGTGAAGCTGAGAGAAGCCCCCTCGTGGGGCATGCTCCCCACCCCACCCCAGGGTAGGTCTGCCTTAGTTTACAGAATGTTCTGGAGAGGACCTTGGGCCCTGACACCTAAACTTATGAAAAGCTGAGATGTTTAGTCTCTGGCCTAAGCTAGTTATCAAACTAGAAACCTACAAGAATGTGGGCCAAAAGCCCCTAGGATACCTAAGGCTATACAAAGATATATAGGAAAAGGGGGATATGAAAGAAATATATAAAAAATAAAAACCCATCAGGCATCAGCAGCACCCCCTCGACCCCAGGGAATCACCCTGGGCTGGGCTGTGCTTGCTGCAGCTCCCCCAGCTCTGCAGCCAGGCACGTCATCCCAAGGAGTCTGTGTAATCCTATTGCTCACAGGGAACACACTCCAGGCTGGCAAGCAAGGAATGCCCACGGGATGCTTGGCAGCAGCTCCCAACAGCTCAGCTAGCACAGCTGCACACTGCTGGGATCTGGGTTGCAGCAGGCCTGGCAAAGCAGATTTTTTTGGGGGGAAAGCAGTACAAAAAGTACAGCTCTGAGTTGTCTCCCCTCAGCTGAGCTGCAGGAATCTCCAGTGCTCTTGAATGGTGAAATGGGTCAGGATGGTGGCTGCTGTGGGATGTTCAGTAATATTTTATGCTGCATCCACAGCAGTGCGGGCACAGAACTGCCCATCCTGGGCTGGCCTGACAGGGTGCAACCCCCACTGCAGCTCCTGGGACAAGGAGGTGGAAGGAGAACTGCAGACAGCTTCAGGGGGATGGGATTTCACCCTCACTGCCACCTGGGAGCCCACAGAGGCTTCAGCAGAGTCAAGGCCTCACCCTTTCACCCCTCAGGATTAACTCAGCTCTCTCTGAATTTGGTTAGAGTGTGGGGGGCAGCCACGTGTGTCCATGTCTGCCAGTGTCACCCAGCACAGGTCTCCTGTCATCAGCAGCACCCTGTGCCCAAGGAAAGCTGTGGTGAAAGCTGCAGAGCTGAAGAAGCTGGGATTTCACTTGGGTTGGCATCAGAGCCCCAGTGTCCCCCTGGGTCCCACTGGAGCAGGCTCAGACAGGCAGCTCATGGCAGAGCAGGGACAAAAGCCTGAATGACCCAAATCCCAGACTCCTGTCCTATCCCAAGCCATCCCCTACCCCCAGCACAGCAGCTCCCTGCCCAAACCTGCTCTCCAGCTTTGGACATCTTTGTGAGAGGCTCCATCCAACCAACAAAACCATTCTGTGAGCCAGCACAAGGGCAGGACTCGAGAGCTGAGGGGAGAAAAAGCAGGACCCAAGACATGGCACTGAGCTGGGGGATTAAATTACCTCCACACTTGGGGAACTGGGAGGAAAGGCTCTGTTTGACCCTGAAACCAGCAGCTGGCACAAGCTGGGAGCTGCAGTTTGACCAAAGCAGTTCCTCCCACCAGCAGCTGCTGAGCCCTGTTCAAAGCCACGAGTCCAAAGGCTTGGCCTGGAGCCTGGCGGGCGAGCTCGTCTCTCGCTGGAGATGTGTTTGTTTTCAGCTAGATTTACATGATGAGATGATGAGATCAAAGCAGCTGCACTGAGGTTAGACTGGATTTACTGAGGGCAGAGCTCTGGGGCATTTGGTAGCAGAGTTTTGCCCCGTCCCAGTTTCACCCACGGGGTCCTGATCTGTTTGAAGGATGGGCTGGGCTGATTTGCTGGAACCCACTGCAGCCTGTATGCCCCCAGCAGCACTCACCCCAACACTAAATCTGCCTCCACATGCCAGCCTCTGGCAGAATATGCCAAAATGAGCTCCCAGGGCTTGCTTTTTGCTGGCTACAAATGCCATTCGTGTGTGCTCAGGGGATGGACAGACTGAAACCAGGAACAACTGCAAACCCACCTTGTGGGACCCAGCTGGGGACTGGCCACTTGTATGAACACACTCAGTTCTCTTTTCAGGCTGGGGACATCACCAGCTTTGCTTTTCCAGAAGGGATGGTGTTGGTGCACCACTGGCACAACCCTGTCCCACAGCAGGGCAGCCCAGCTTTGGAGCCTTCCTCCCAGCCCTCACACATTCCCCCACACAGCCAACACCAAACGCTCCCACACAAGGCACTGGTACATGCTGCTGGACCAGCCAACCACCAACCTCCCTCTGCTGTGAGGTAAGAGTAGATCCTCCACTGAAATCCACACTACAGCTCCCAAAGCACGTCCTCCAAAGCTGATCCTACACAGCAGCAGAGCTGGGAGCTGTGACTCACTCCCTGCTCCACCACCATCAGGGGGTGACACCCTCCCACAGCAGCTGTGGCTCCACCAGGTCCACCAGGGCAACCTCCTTGGCACCAAAATTATTAGGGCTGAAATTTGGGGGAAGACGGTTTAAAGAACAGATGGTCGTGCTTTAGTATCGCAACACACTGCCAGTTAATTAATGCTAGCTGTAATTAAACTTTACACAAATTAGCTGTCAGCTATGCTAAAGGGAATCATTTCTCTCAAATGCCACCTTGAATCGCTGAGTTGTGAGACTTTTCTACAACGTAATTAAAAGCAGGAGGCTGGCATGGAAGGGGGCGGGTGGCAGGGGAGGGAATAACCAGGAGATGAAAGCTGCAGGCTGGGAAGCAGCTGGAGATCCCCACCCTGCACGAGCTGCTCCTCTCCTTTGGTCTGGGGGAACCTCAGGGACTCCACGTGGCTTTTATCCTTCAAGCAAACAGAGAGGTTCCTCCCAATGAGTCAAAGTTTTTTAGCTTGAAGCTGAATTTTTGACTCTTGGAAGGAGAAATGTTTGAGCTTGAGAAGATGTGGTAGGACCTTGGCAGGATGAGGGAAAAGTTGGGTTGGGAGTTGTTGTAATGCAGCTCTTCTTCCCTTTGGAAAAGCAGAAAACAAGATATGTTCAGAGGGAGAGGGCTGGCTTTGACAAATCTGCTTAGATGGAAAAAAGTCTGTCAAAACAGCCATGTTGACATTTTCCAACAAGTCACATTTTATTCTGAGTGATGATTTGGAAATTTTAGCTCATTCTTTGCTTTATGTGTTTGCCAGTGCTCGTTGAGCTGCGAGATGACTAACACAAGAGCACCATGACCAAGCAGGCAAGTGCTGGCTTGGGCTGGAAACTGGGAACATCAAGGTTAATTTATCCCAAATTAGCACAGATTTTGGCGGGAATAAATTGGGAAAACAGACAACAGCTCTCTTAGCATCAGATACATCAATGGTGACCAGCAGAGGTTTCCAAACAGGGCCTTGTTAGCACACAAACATACAGGACACATTGGGGGTACCTGAGCATGGTGACAACCACATCTAGAAGAAGCTCCAGGGTGCTGAGAGGCAGGAGATGAGACTGGAAACAAGGCAACAGGGAACCCACAAATAAAGGAGAGCAGCAAACTCAAAATACAGCCTGAGCTGGGCTTAAATAGCACTTGTGGGTGAGCAGGTGGGGCTCAAGGTGAGGCTCCTCAGCACAATTAAAGCCAATTAGTGCACTCAGGATCCATTAAGTCAAACCACAGCCTTAAGGAGGAGCACAGTAAACCCAGTTAGGCTTAACCCCAGTAAATTAATCCTCAGGATTAACTTTCCAGTCCTGTGAGGCACCTGAAGCCTGTGCAGGTGCTGTGGATGGAGCATCCCCAGCCCAGCCCTGTGTGGGTGGGGTGATGGGCCCCAAAGTCAGCCCAGGGGCTGTGCAGGGCCCCCAGGGCTCTGTCTCAGGCAGCCCGAGGCGTTGCTGATGCTCACATCTCCTGCAGGCACGGGTAATTGATATGCCCAGATGTTTTCCACTCTGTGATACAGAGGAAGGCAAAAAAATCTCCGTGGTTCCTGCCAGAGTGACATGTGGAAAATTCCTTCCCCATCTCAAGGCTGTTAATCAAATCGAGTGCTTCAGGGAGGTTTGGCAGGAGAGTGTGTCTTGGGGAGGAGTCCCCACACCCCCGTGGCCACACTTGCTGCCTGAGCAGCTCCTCACCTCCCACCTCAGGGATTTGGGCACCTGGGAGCACAGCTGGCCAGATGTGCTCCTGAGGAGCCATTTCTCCCCCACTCCTGCAGACAGCTGGAGAAGGCTCAGGATGAGTTATAGCCACGGCCTTGCTGCAGAGCTCCAAGTGCTGTGAACACCTTGAGGGCAGAGTGGGACAGGCTTTTCTGCAGGGCAGCAGCGGGAGGGATTTATGGGTTAAGGTCAGGGAGGGCCATGGTGACTCTCCCTCCTGCTCCTCCCAAATGCAAACACCACAGCTATTCCTCTCCTCCAGCAGCTGAGTTAAAGCCTCTGGTTTGTAGCAATATCAAATCTCGTTTGATAGGCTCTGAGCAGCAGTAAATCCCTGGTCCCCTGCCCTCCGCCAGCCCTCACTGCCCTGCGGTGTGTCCTCCTCCAAGGTTGCCTTCAGCTTCCAGCAATTAGGGCTTCTCCAGCACTTGGCTTGACAGGCTCTGGGCTCTGCTTCCAGCCTGACACACAGAGAGGAATTCAATTCCTCTGCACCACTGCTCTCCAAGCTCTCCTAGGGAACCCCAAGCCTCCCATGCCCAGGGAAGCCCCTTTACCCTCTGGTGTGATGGGCAGTGCTGGCCCAGCATCCAGGCAGATTCCCTCAGTCATGCTCCCCTGCACACTGTGCAGGTTCAAGAACGTTTCTCAGCTTTTCTTTCCTTCCCCCCCCCCACCCTTTTAAAAAAAAAATAATTATTATTTTTTCATTATATAAAGCTCAATCAAGAATCACATCAACTTCTCTTTCTCCTGCAGCTCTGTGCTGGGAGCTCATGATGAGGGACTTATACACCCATGACCCCTAAATCCTGCTCTGAGTCACTGCTGCTGCAAGCTCTGCTCTCCCATCTCAGAGGCAAACAATCCAGCTCCTTTGTGCCCAGCTAAGCCACAGTGGCCTCATACAAAGCAACAAAATCGTTGTTATTGTACACCTGGGGAAAGCTTTTCTTCCCCAAAGCCAGCCATGGTGTGGTGGTACCTGGAGTGGCCAGCACAAACACAGGGGACTGAGCTGAGAGTTGCTGAGGGCTCTGTTTCACTGAAGCAGGGATGGAAAGGCTGAAGCTGAGTGTTGATGTCAGTCTGCACCAAAATGTTTGTCCTTCCTGGATTTCCATGCTCCTGGAAAGAGGAGCCAGGTTTCCACCAAGCTGCTGTGCTGGGGTCACATCTGTGCACATGTGCTCACACATGTGTCCCTGTGAGTGGCTGTCCTGTGCTCACAAGTGTGTGCACACACAGGTGAGTGCAGGGCTGGAATGAGATGACCGTCCAGGACCCTCCCAACCAGGGATTCAGGGATTCTGTGATTCTCCCCACCCCTGTGGCACCTTGTCTTGGTTTGAACAGACAGGTGTGTGCTAAGGAAGGCAGGAGCCTTCCTTGAAATGGAAAACGTAAACCCCTCCAAAGTATTATAGTTCTGAAATTAAGGGGCTCTCAGGGAAAAATATGGGAATAGGAATAACTGTTCTTTACTAGGAAAACAAAATAAAAAAAAACCCAAATGCAATAGTACAAAAGAAAAACTGACAGAGTCAGAATACAACCTGACCCGCTGTGGCTCAGGGTGTTGGTGCAGTCCCACCCAATGGTGGCTCAGTCCTCCTGCAGTGCCAGCTGTGGTTCTGTTGGAGCAGGGATCCTGGACAAGGGGGGAGTTTTCCTCTGAAGGTCCAGGGCTAGCATAGATAGGCCTGGGCTTCCTCTGGGAATGCAGTGGAGAAACCTGCTGTGGTGCCTCAAAATCTCAGATTATATCCAGGTGGGAATGCTTAGCTCCTCCCCCTGGGCAGAGCTTCCCTCAATGGCCCATTAACAGAAGATAATTAATAATTAATGGTCCATTAACAGAAGATATTTCCCAGAGTGGGGATTGGTTTGTGGAAGAGATAAAGCAAACTGCTCAATGAACAGAAGATAAACTGCACCACCCTTAATAGATGGCAAATAGAGCACACCCTTATCTTACAGTCCAGGACACAGCTCTGATGTGGGAGTCACTTTCCTGCCTGCCCCTGCTGGCAGGGGGTGGAGGCTGAGGGTAGCAAAGGTGGTTTCTCAGCAGGAGAGAAGCTGATGGGTGCTTGGTCAGGGCTGGGCTGTGTTGGGTGCTGAGCTCTGCCTACCCCAGCAAACACCCAGAGGCTGCTCTGTGCTGTCCCTGATGCAGATGATGAGCTGGGGAGGGATGAAACACAGCCCTGGGAAGGTCTGGGTGAAGGCAAAGAGAGGGCTGGTAGTGGGAAGGACGGGACACAGTGGGTGCTGCTTAGGTGGGTTTGCATTTCCTCCTGCAGCTGTGCTCAATCCTCAATTTCCATCTCACTTGCTGGAGGTTTGAGGGCTCGGCTGCACTGAGAGCACCTGATGGTGCACGGAGATTTCCTGGAGAAAAGCCCAAACAAACCCCACACACAGATCTCCCCTGCCCAGGTAAAAGGTCTCAGCTGTCACAAAGGGCCCCAGACAATTTGTAGATGCCACAAATAAAGTTGACAGCACTGACAGGGAACAACTCGAGGACATCACCTGCAGGGAGACCCCAGCGGAGTTACAGGCATCAACTGTGCTGAAATTGTTCAATAAATTCCTGGGTTTAAGGCCAGGAGAGAGAGTTCAATCATCCTGGCTGACCTCATCCATCATAATTCCTCCCTTGCACTGGGAATTGTGGAGATGGGGTTATTAGAGATGTTTCAGAGTGGTACCTGGAGGTGAGTGGACAGGAATGCGCTGCTCCGCTCCGCCGCCCGAAATGCACCTCCCTGCCTGAGTCAGCTCCTGTCTCACACATCTCCCACTAAATCAAAGGTCCCTCATCCTCCTGGAGGGTAATGCTGTGCTGTCATCTCAGCAGGGAGCCCTTCACAGCACTCACTGCCAGGGATTTTCTCCTGGAGGTGCCTCTGCCCTGTGCCAGCCCCGGTGATGAGTCAGGCTCTGTGCAGGTGCGGGGAGCTCTCACCCCACAAATTCCCCAGCCAGGAGGGGATTTGTCTTTCAGGTGAATAAGTGGGGTAGGGCCACAAAGATGATTAGAAGGATGGAACATCTCTCCTGTAAGAATGAGTTGGGATTGTTCAGTCTGGAGAAGGGAAGGCTGTGGGGAGACATTTCCAGTGCCTGAAGGGGCTCCAGGAGAGCTGGAGAGGGGCTTTGGACAGGGGTCTGGAGGGACAGGACACAGGGAATGGCTTCCACTGCCAGAGAGCAGGGTTAGATGGGATATTGAGAGGGAATTCCTCCCTGTGAGGGTAGGGAGGGCCTGGCACAGGGTGCCCAGAGCAGCTGTGGCTGCCCCATCGCTGGAAGTGTTCAGAAAATATCTCCTTAAACTGGACTGCAATTTTGTGGCTCTGTGCTCTGATTTGATTTGCTTTATGTGGTGCTCACAGGGTTGGGGCTGCCAAGGACCTTCCCCTCCTTCTCCTCCTTCTCCTCCTTCTCCTCCTTCTTCTTCCTCCTAGTATTATTATTATTATTACTATTTTATACTTCTGCATGTGCACACCTGCCACTAGCTCAGGTGTCTGTGGGTCAGAATAAATTACAGAGAGATGGTGAGAGGAAATGTTGCATTTCATTTAAAGCCCTGCTTTCCATTGGCACTGGGAGTTTCTCTGGTTAGAAGTCAAACTGCACACCCGCCACTTGCTAATTGCACTTTGCAGAATCAAAGGCTTTAGCCAAAGGGATAAATATATAAAATTGTCAGGAAGGAAACATTTTCTTCTTGAATTCCAAGCAAAAACTGAACTAATAAGGATTTCTTTTGATAATAAGAGCAGCAGAAACAGATATCTGATCTCTGTGGCTAAAGGCTACTTGAAATAGAAGTAAAAGATTCGCTTATCAGACCAGGACTGTTCTGAGAGACAGAAATTACATTAGGAAAATCAAGCCCTTGTTTTTCTTCTATAATTGTCTTTTGTTGCTTTAGCCTCTTTTTTCAGGTAACTCTGTCACTGAGATATTTGTTCAATCTCTGCTTTTTCTGACTTGTTAGATCATCCTGCCAAAAGGGCCAGCAAAGAGCACTGATGAGACAACAGCATCTGAGCATCTCAACATTTGCATTTTGGGGGATTTGCGGGATGCCCCCTAGCCCAGCCACCCACCTCGTTGACTTCCCTTGATTTCCCACTTTAATCTTCTTTTCCCAGGCAAGCAGTGACCATTCCTCACTCCCCAGACCTCCGGACAGGGAGATGGAGGACGGAGTCACGCGTTGTTAACCCCCACTTTCCTGTGCCTGCCGGTGATTTATTAGGAGCAACGAGGCATGAGGACAGTGAGGGGAACGCCGTGGCTCCATCCCAGCTCGGGGCTGCTTAATAACCCGTTAGAAAGGGAAGGGGGGACAGCACTTACTGGGTGAAAAAGTAGAAGGACGTGGAGTTTTATTTATTTCATGCCTTGGCTCTTAAAGAGGAAAAGTATCTCCATTTCAGATGGGGCAGCTTGAAAGCACAACATCTGCAACGTGCCAGGGGTGCTCAGCCTTGAGCAGAGAGGTCAGATCCTGCTCTCAGTTGTAGTTTCAGACTCGTGGGTGGATTTTGGGGTGAAATAACACCCTCCACCATTGCCTAATAAGGGTAGAACTCCTGCATGTGCCCCCATATTTATGTATTCTCCCGTGGTTTCTGGATCAGCTTTCATCATCTGATTTGCTTTTTACCCTAAGAATCAAGTTAGTTCACTGATTAAAAAAAAAAAGTGATTACTAATTAAATAAATAAATAACAAGAATTTTAAAACCCCTTTACTGGAAACTGCAGCTTTTTGCAAAACTGACTGTGAAATTTATGGAACAACAGCTAAATTGAATGAAATTAGGAAGAAAAGGGCCTGTCTATTTATGTGAAGAGTTTTCAGAGTTATCATAATTAATTATAACAAACATTTCGCATTGCACATTAAATCTCCAGCTCCAAGACTTGGGCTGGTTCCTAACACTCCAGTTTGGGATGAGAGGCTGAGCCCCTGAAGGCAGCCTCACCTCATCCTCTCCAGCAGGACTTCAGAGTGGGACCCTGCTCCACCTGCTGAGCACTGAAACAAAGCCAGAAGTGCAGTAAAACCTCTTATATGGCTTAAAAACACGTTAGGCAGGGGTTATCTCAGGAAGCCAAAGCTGCCTCTGCACCCCATCAGCTCCGGGGGACAGCGGGGCCCCCCCAGCCAGGTGTGACCCAGGTGGAAATGCATCGTCCAGGTGAGAAATAAAACCAGGACACGCTCCAAAATGCCTCGCACAGGCTGCGGGCTTGAAGGAGTTAATGTTGGACTCGGTTTTGCCTCGCTGGTCCCAGCGCCCCGGTGGAGGGGATGGACGGGCACTAATGACTCCAGCTGACTCCAGCGCCGCTTGTTAGGATTTAATTAACGGCTGGTGGCTTCGGATCCGGATCCGGTCCCACCTGTGGCTCTTGGCTCTGCACAAATGTTAAATCCCGAGCAAGAACCTCCAGCTCTCCCTCCTGACTGTCCGGATTGGAAATGGGCTCGGGAAGGGATGCAATGTACAGGCAGGAAAACGGAGTGGGATGGGCTCTCCCCTGTACCGGGCACAACCCTCCTGCCCTACCCAAAGCATGAGGGTCTCCTCCAGCAGGGCTCAGCACAATCCCACAAACTGGGTCGTTTTGGGGTTGTTTTGGGACCCAGATGCACAATCCTGCCCCTTGGGCACAGCAGTGTCCTTGGAGCAAGCTGTGTCCCCAACCCCTGCCCCAGCTCAGCTACCCCCACAATTCAATTAAACACAATTAGAACCAAAACAGATGCAGCTACACGGGATCCAAAAAAGGGATTTTGGGGACCCTGTGGTGCTCTGGTCACCCCACAGACACAGTGCAGACACAGCCCGGGCACAGCATCCTGCATCCGTGGCCCTGCTCCAAGAGGGCTCTCGTTCCACAGCTGATTTGTGGCTGCCTGTGGACCTCAGGAGGTAAATCATAACAAGTTTTTGTGCTTTCAGCAAAAACAAGAAAGGAAAGGAAGCTGGAATAATAGTAAAAAAAATCCTCCTGCCCCCCACAGCAAGGCAATAAACTGCAGTGGAGCTGTGACTGCCTCCAGCTGCAGCTCCTTGAGGGATGTGGAAGGTTCTGGATGCTCTGCAGGGCTGAGACCTCTGGGGTGGGGTGGGATGGTGATGTCTTGAACTCTGGGCTTAGAATTGAAAGTTAACCATGGTTAGAGGGGGGAAAAATGGATTTTACTTTGATTTATTGAGGTTTTTTAGGCAGAAGTATCTCAGTAGTAATGCTCTCCCTGGGTTGATGTACGGATTTGACTCTTAGTTTCCTGATCTTTCTTGTATTATAATTATAGATTTTGGATATTAGTATATCTATCATAGGTTCTCTAATGGGAGGTTGAGAGAAGTTCTTCTTGTAGGGAATGTTCTTATTCTGTTTCTGTTTCGGGGTAGGTCTCTCTTAGTTTACAGAATATGTCTTGGAGAGGACTTTGGGTCTTGATGCTTAAACTTTATGAAAAGCTGAGATGTTTAGTCTTTGCACTTAAGTTAGTTATCAAACTAGAAACTTATAAGAATGTGGGCCAAAAGTCCCCAGGATACTTAAGGTTACACAAAGGTATATATGAAAAAGGGGGATATGAAGAAAATATATGAAAAGCAAAAATCCAACAGGCATCAATGGGGTGTGGGACCCCCTGGTGCCACCCCCACCACTGAGCACAGAGCCAGGAAATCTGGCAGAGTCCTGGGTTTGAGTGCAATGCGCAGGGAGAAGGTTGAAGTGTCCCCTGCATTCCCTGCCTTTTGGTGATGTGGAGATGTTTTATTTCCATTGCACTAAGTGATTCAGGTTTGGCTTCCGATATTAAAATAAATATTTTAATTTAATGTGCATAACAGGCTAAATATTATAATTCACAGAGCTCGTCCAAACAATCTGCTTTAACCACTTGGAGAAAACCGTTGTGCAGAGCCTGGAGGAGGATCCTGAATCTCCAGCTTTGTGCTCCAGTGATGACCACTGAGGTAACACTCAATGTCTGCTGTGATTTTTAACTCCTTCTGTGAAACCCAGGCGACAAAAGGACAAAATGGGGACAGACAGAAAAGGCCCAGGGCTGGCACAGGGTGCCCAGAGCAGCTGTGGCTGCCCCTGGATACCTGGCAGTGCCCAAGGCCGGGCTGGGCAGGGCTTGGAGCAGCCTGGGACAGTGGGAGGTGTCCCTGCCATGGCAGGGGTGGCACTGGGTGGGATTTAATGTCCCTTCAGCCCAACCCATTCTGTGATTCTCTGATTTTTGTGACACATTTCATCATTTCCAGTGTTCCCCTGAGCAGCTTGTTGGCACCAGAGGTGCTGGTGAAAAGAGCAGAGTTATTCCTCCTACATCCCTTGGATAATTCCTGATGCTGGGCCAAGTCCCAGGATTGCAGATCCAAGGGGGTTGGATTATAAAAAAAAAAATAAAAATAAAAAGCTTGTTATGGTGCAGGATTTGGTTTGAAGCAATTTATGAATTCAGCTGCCAGCCAAGGGTGCCTGGCTGGGACCCATGGGAAAAAAGAAAAAGCAAGAAAAACAGTTAGATTCCTCCCCAGAGCAGAAACTACCTTCATATTAAAGTAAAAAAAAAAAAAAA
>WEZZ01007529.1:45384-72149 GCA_013400585.1 Chloropsis cyanopogon | reverse complement strand
ACATGAGTCAACTGTTGAAAAGCTCAAATTAACCTTGGAAGAAGTTAGGAATACATTACATAAAAAAATTTGAGTGACCCAGTGCATTGCTTCACCTGGTCGAAATCCTGTTTAGTTTAATAGAACTTGAGAGTCTGTGAAAAATATATTGAGAATGAGGTAAAGTTCTTGAGACTGGATAAAATTTTGAGACTGGAAAGACCTAGTTTGGTTAGTAAAATTTTATGTGATTATAAATGTGTTCAGAACTAATTTTCAGGTAGTTTTTGTTGAGAATTTTTTATTTGAAAGGCTCAGTAAGGAATCATACAAATTTTTGGTTTGAACTTCAAATTTTTACTGCATTGAAAATGAATAAAAATAAAAACTAGTGTTTAAAACTACTTACATCTCTAGCTGTCAATTTGGCTTATAAATTGTATCTTATTTTAATCCTCGTTTTAGGTTCAGGAGGCTAAATGACACTTAAAACACTTAAAATTATCATTTACTAAAAATATCTTGGCTCTTACACTTTCCCAATGTTTTTAAAGTCTAAATAGCTTTCACTGTGTGCATGTAACTCCTTAAATACATCTTCCTATCATATGCACCACCTTCCTGTATGTCTTGGGATGATTTTATAATACTGGATCCCCTACTTTTCCTTCATAAGACTGCATTTGTTAGGGGTATTAATACAGATGATATTTTTGCAGTTTCCAAGTCACATTATATTATTCTTTAAAATATCACCCAGAACCATGTTTATTGCACAATAAACATCTGAAATATAATTAGAAGACTATTCCAAAGCTTTCCCCTGCTCATTGTCATGGTTGATTATCTTAAAGGAAAAATTGCCTGGATGGAAGGACTGGCTTAAATGAAGTCAAGAGCACACATCCTTTTGACAGGACTATGACCAAAATTTCTACAGACTAAATTGTATTGCGGTAAGAGGAGACTTTTTTGAAGCAACCTAGACCCCCAAACTGCTTGCTTGTGACTAGTCACCAAATCAGTTCTGACAACTTGGAAAATCACAGCTGACACACAAACCTGGCAAACTCATATAATCACATTTAAGTGAATGTCTTCCAGGGAGGACAAATCCAACCCCAAGTTAAAAAGTAATAAAAATCTGTCACTGCTCAATGCTGTCTAACTTTCAGGCCCACTCTCTAGTTTTGAAGCCTAGACATCTCCAGTTGCTGTCATGAAAATTGGTCCCAGCTAGGTAAACTAGAGCATGTTAAGGTAACAAAATGAAAATGTTGTCAAACAAATGCCCCTTCCTTGCACCTCAGCATGGGTTTGATCCACAGAAGGCATCCTTTACACTCAGGGATAATAGTCTGGAATTTCCCAAAACTTTTCATTGGAAAATGGAGACAGATGAAGCCTAGGAATCTTCTACGCCTCTAAGTATAAAGCACTAGATTTGAACACAGGGAAAAACATGTAAAACTCCTTCTTTTACCAGATCTTAGCTTTCCCTTCACTGGATAGTACTGAAAATCACAAGGTGGAGTCTATTCAGAGTGCAAGGATGCTGTTAATTCCACATCCTTCCTTTGAAGGCATTCTACTCTCCAAGAAAGCAAAAAATATTGAACCTGCTGGAGATCAAGAGCATGTTCCAGACTGACTAGATCAACAATTAGGGCATTTATCTATCAAGGGAAATACAAGGTTCTGGTTTATAGTCTCTGACTTTTATTGTTCATCTGTACAGTCTTTCAGAAGTAGAGATAATAGAGCAGGACTTGCTTAACCCAGGAGAAAGTATAGGAATTTTGCAGTCCCTAGCAAGTTAACATCAGCAAACTGTGAGCACCGAAAATGTTTATGAGATTAAATACATTGTTCAGTTAATGATCTTTGTTGGCAGCAGACCCAGAATGAAGAATGCTTAATGGGTGTTGGTAACTCCTGCTGACCAGCTCTGTGAAAGATATGTGGTGATGACAGCCCTTAAGTGAAAATAGACATATGCATAATTTTCAGGACCTAAAATGCCTAATGGGAAACCACACCAGGGAGGATAATTCTCATAATTATAAAACTGTTATGTGAACTTTGCATAAGTAAACCTGAGAGACATAAAAGTACTTACTAGGAAGATTCTGTGAATGAACAGTAGCAATGGTTATGCTTAAATGTCTCCCTCCCTCTTTTATTTCTTTATTCCCTTATTCTGCCAGAAGATACCTAATGATGTATATTTTATATGTTTTGCTAAGACACCTCACAGTATAATTGCTACTCTATGTTTCAACATTACAATAATTGGCACCTGTCTTAAAATGTCTGTTCTTTATTGTGTCCTAGATGTCCTACTATTTAAAATGTCATACTAAATCAATTTCATAAAATCAGAATAATAGAGATTCACAGAGTGGTTTTTATTGGAAAGAACCTTCAAAGATCATCTATTTCAACTCCTCTGACATGAGCAGGGACATTTTTTCACTAGATCAGATTGTTTGAAGGCCACATCTAACCTGGCCTTAAACAGTTCCATGGAGGAAGCATCCACAACTTCTCTGGGCAAAATGGCCCAATATCTCACCACCTTTACTATAAAAAGTTTTTTTCTTACATCCCATCTAAACCTATCCTCTTTCAGAATAAAATCCTTGGCCCTTGTCCTGTAACTAGAGATCCTGATAAAAAGACTATCTCTATCTTTCTTATAAGCTGTCTTTTAGATATCAAACATGTCAATTAGGTCTCCCTGAACCTCCTTTTTTTCCAGACTAAACAAATCCACTTCTCTCAGCCTTTACTNCTTCTCTCAGCCTTTACTCATGGGCATCCTCTGGACCTGTTTTAACAAGCCGATATCTTTCTTGGAGGACTTAGAGCTGAATGCAGAACTACAGGGGGAATCTCACCAGAGCAGACTAAAAGTGCAGAATCCCCTGAGTCACCCTGCTGGCCATGCTGCTTTTGATGCAGCCCAGGCTACAGCTGGCTTTCTGGGCTGCAAGTACCCCAGTTTTCATCCACCAATATCTCCAAGTCCTTGTCTGTGGGACTGCTCACAGTCCAATCACCTCCCAGCTTATAATAATATTGGGGATTGCTCCACTGAGGTGTAGATCTTTGAACTTGGTCTTGTTGAAGTTCATGAGGTTCACATGGACCCACTTCTGAAGCCTTTCAAGGTGTCTCTGGATGGCATCTCAACCTTCAAGGGTATCAGCTGCCCACACAGCCATCTGCTAACTTGCTGAGGGTGCACTCAATCCAACTCTGATGTCATTAATAAAGGTGCTAATCCACATCAATCCCAATACTGCTCCATGAGGGACACCACTTCTTACTGGTATCTGTTTGGATGCTGAGCCATTGATTGAAACTATTTGATGTGGTCATCCAGCCAATTCCTTATTCTTAACCTCTGTTTCTGATAAAGACTTTTAGTGACTTTGGAACCTGGGTATGGAGAGGGAAATCCATGTCATCAAGATTAATAAACCTTATACTTTGAATATTTAAGTTAAAAATGTAATTTGAGCTCAAATATTTGCAGAAAGTTATCACAAAAATTGAGATGCAACCATAGATGTGAATTTTTGAAAGAAATGTGTCAGCATCATCATTCAAATGCATATTTAAAATGAAATGTCTGTACATTTTTATGCTTGTACATATGTCTGCATTTTGTGGTTTCCATCTTCTTTATGTATGTCCTGGTTTCAGCTAGGGTAGAGTTCATTTCTTCTCAGCAGCTGTTATAATGCTGCATTTGGTATTCAGAATGAGAAATGCTGATAACACACTGATGTTTTGGTCTTGTGCTAAGTTGTGTTTATGATAAGTCAAGGACATTTTTTGGTCTCATGCTCTGCCAGTGAGGAAGTAGTAAAAGAAACTGGGAGGGACCATAGCTGGGCCAGGTGACCCAAACTGACCAAAGGGATATTCCACACCATGGAATGTCAAGCTCAGTATATAAACTGGGGGAAGTTACTCAGAAGGGAGGCTGATCTGGGTTTGGGAAAGTGGGTCTGTCATCAGTCAGCAGGTAATAAACAATTGTATTGTACATCACTTGTTTTTCCCCTTATTTTATCATTATAATTTTATCAGTATTACTGATTTTTTACTTTGTTTTGGATTATTAAACTGCTTTAATCTCAATCTACATGTTTAACATTGATTCTCCTCCCCATACCACTGTGTTGGCAGGATGAGCAAGTGGCTGTGTGGTGCCTAATTTCCAGCTGGGCTTAAATCACAACAATGTAAAATAGTAAAGATTTCATATAATAGGATCTTAAAGTTAAGATGTAATCCACTATTCCATGTGTTTCATGGGGTCAGGGGCTGGAGACAGACACACAGCACAACTTAGGGGTCATCAGCAAAGAGCAATGAGTTTAACATGGCTGCCCCTTTTACTGGGCTTTGGATTTCAGATAGCTGATTGGATGAGACCTCTCTGTCCAGCTCTCTCAAGCCAGTGCTGTATCTACATCTCAGCTAGAACAGGGCTGGCTGAGATATTTGCTTGGGTTGTCCAATCTACCCTTGCCCATCCGGGCACTGCAATGCTATAAAGATGCATAACTGATGTTTAGGCTCTTAAGGATAAGGCTTGGTTTCCTAGGAACATTCATTAAACACATACCAGTAAGATATGCTGGCTCCTCACATCAAAAAATGTAGAAATCTAATAAGCATTTAATGGAAAGTGAGTTTTAGAAAATTTTCTCTAGAACTCCAAAATGAGTTGTGTACTGAAATCAACCTTTCATGCCTAAATTTTAGAACCACTGAGCTAAGAAAATCAAAGCTAGGTAATGCCTTTGTAAGGATGTTTGTGCACTGTGAAAAAAAGTTGTAATAACAAGATCATATGCTATATTTAGAGAGTAATATCTTTATTTTCCACCCTTTATAATCAGTATATGCTTCTATCCCTTATTTTATGGTTCCTCAACCAGGGTTTGGTTCTGGGTTTTTCTTTAGCATTCATTGCTACTGGATTTGGGAATGTAAAACTTTTTTAATGTATTACTCTAACTCTTCTGTCAAAGCAGTTCCATTTTGGACTGGAAGAGAAGAACAGGTAAAATAGGTGTGAAAATGTTGTGCAAGATCAGGTCCCTAATTTGACATTTCTAGTGTCTGTTATTTGCAGGACACTTATCACCGAATAGCACTTCTTATGTCCAAAAGTTAGCTCTTACTCATTGCTGTTTATTACTGTTACTGAGTAGCAGGTCCATCAATTAGATACCAGATCATCCAGCTGAGCATTCAGAAAATAAGAAACAAATAGCAGTGATCATCTGTGACCACATTAACTGACTTGAGATAGAAATTTTCCATAGCATCATTTGTTTGCTTTGACTAATGAGACCTTTTCTCTCTGCTTGCAATCACATTAGTCACTCAGTATACTCTTTCTAAATTCAGCAACAAGAAAGAATCCTGCAATCAATGGCTTTCTTTACCACAAATGCTGACTTTTTGACACAGGAGATGTAGTTGGCACATCCAATGAAGGAAAAAGAAAATGAAAATTAGAAGCCAATGACATAAAAGGAGATCATGTTAAGGAAACCTCTATTCTGCCATACTTAAGAGATCATAATGTCCTGACAGATTTTAACAGAATGATGGCTGAAATCTCTAATCTGATATGCTTTGCATGGGTAAACAACATTTCTTAATATACCTAAAAAGCAAGCTGGAAAAACATAGATGTGATCCAAATGATAACCATTTTTAGGCAAAAAGCTTAGGAGATATGAGTCACCTTTCACAGGTTTCTACAGTCTCTTTTATTTAGTCATACTCGAGAAGTTGAATCTAGATTAAATGCCTTTGTTAAGTCCTTGAAGAGGAACAAAAATAAAAAAAAAATTAAAACATTTGATCCTTTATTTTGATCATGCCATTGTTACAAAGTCATTATAATGAATATGTCTTTTGATTTTTCCATTTATGGTAATATTTCTGCTGTTGAGCAAAATTACAAACTTCAGTATACTGGTAATTGATAACAGTTTGCACATAAGTATAATTTTCTTACTGTTTTTCTTGTTTTCACTTCCTCACCGTGCATACTGCAAGATTCCTTTCATACTTTTAGGTTTTGAAAATCTGATAAATTTGTACACTCTTCTGTTACAGAACTGGTGAGACTGAACATATCTAAAAATGAGACATCAAAATAATACAGGACTTTCTAGCACATACTTGTCTCCCACAGAGCACCTCTAATCTTATTTGCCAAAAGCTTTCACACTCTTGTCCAAATGATGAGCACCATCTCAGAGCTTGGTCTCACCAGGCAAAAATGCAGTGCCAAGAAGAAATAGGAAAGAAGTCTGATATGAAATGTGAGAATACTAGGGGTAGGAGGAAAGATAGATGTTGCGGTGTATTTTTGTTGTATTGTTTGATGCAATATGGTTTGACCTGTGCCCCCCTCTCCCTCGGTGCTTTGGCTTATCCCTAGAGGTTTTGGGCCATCCCTATGGGTGCTATTCGTCAATCTCCCTGTAACCACGCCTTCAGATCCCCCTCATAACCCCCCGCAGCCCTCCACGAGCTCTCTCTGGCTCTCTGGGACCGCTCTCGCCCCCGCTCGCCCCCCCTGCTTGGTCTCTCAGCTCTTGGATCCCCAGACCGGGACCAGAGCCACCGGGCCCGGTCCCACCGCCTCTCCGGCTGCTGCCGCCGCTGGCACAGCCGGGGGGCCAGAGCGGCGGCCGGGGCTGGGCTGCAGGAGCGGGGTCTGCCTCTACCACCAGTTCTGCCTTTGCCACGTGGTCTGCCTCTGTCCCTCTGCTTAGCCTTTTACGTTAAGTTAATAAAACCTTAGAGAGGCAAGCTAGATCCGTCTCATCGTCTGTCCTGCCTGACGCCGCTCCAGAGGAGAAAGCCAGGGAAGCCGCAGAGGAGAAGCCCGGCAGCCACGCGGGAGGGACCCAGGCGAACCGGGGTTGGCCAGGGGAGGTGCCGCGCCCCCGCAAGCGCCTCGGGAGGTGTGCCGTGGCAGATAGGTAGTGAGATCTTGGCAAACTATGGCAAATATCCCATGGGAAAAGCCTTGCATTGCAAGGAGATAATTGTTTTCTTGCAATAATTTCTCTTTATGTGTGTTTAGACAGGTTTTTGCAGGTGAAAAGGAGCCCATCCTACTTAAACCTTGAGCTAAGTGGAAGTGGTGAGGATGCACTGCCGCACAGCTGAGCCTGAATAAACACATTGTCTTGTCAGCAGGATTTAGCACTGCACTAAACCAGGTGCTATGGTAACTGCATAGTGTAAACACCTGACTGGACTAAGCAAGCATTTTGTAGAACTACCCAGAGACTCAGTTACTGCAAATTTGCATATAACGTTCGCATTTATCTTCTCATAAATTTATTTTTGTTGTTAATATTTTATCTACTGGTGGGAATACATACACGAATACATGAATCAGTGACCTAAGGTTTGTGTTTGATTTCAATGCCTTCCTACACCACTGATTTTTCAAGTGGTCTTGGTCAACTCACCATGTTTGGGTTCCTCTAGAAAATGAAGAAAATAATTTTATTCTGGAACCCGAGGTAGGAAGAACATTGAATATTTGTGAAGGTTTCAGATACTAAAAAGGGAATTCTTCTAATAATTTAATAGGCTTTTATACATTTTTCATAGTATCCTTCTGAAGAATATATATTTTAGGATGCCAAAAGTAATGGAAAGGAACAGACAAGAAACTAACGTTAAACAAATCTTTAGGAGAAAATGAATGTTCATGATAATAATGTGTGTGATGTTGTCTCAGTGGTGGACCCCATCCCATATACGGGGATGAGCAGCCACATGGCCAAGGCAGCATGATGTGATACAAATGTGTGGTGCATCAGACAAAGGGGAAATGGTGGGAAGACAGAGGTTGAAATTCCTTGGCTTCTTTCCATTAGTACTGTAAATTCAAACCTCCTCCTGAGGGGGTGAAGCCTAGGGAAAAATGCTCATCTGACACAACTTTATCACTTTTTTGTGTTATATTGGATATTGCTTAACATCATTTTGTTGCACACATTACTGTTTTGTTTTGTTTGTTTTCTTGGTTGGGGTGGGTTTTTTGTTTGTTTGTTTGTTTTGGTTTTTTTTTTTTTTGGTTTTTTTTGGGTTTTTTTCTGTGTTTTTTTATTTCTTTTTTTTGTTTGTTTGTTTTGGTTTTTTTGTTGTTTTTGTTCTTGTTGTTGTTGTTGTTTTTTGGGTTCTTGTTTTTGTTTTTTTTTAATGCAAATCATTAATTTTGTTTTTCCATAGTAGTCAACTGTATGATTCTTATTCTTCGTTAGTTTGAAAACATTCCCACTTAATCCATTCTCTATATTATTTGCAAATACATGAAAAATTCTCACATATGGAAATTATTTCTTAAGGATAAGACACTCCTTGGAAGTACAACCTTTTAATAGTTGCAATATGCTGTGGTTTTGATTTTTTTATTTTGCTACCAAGGAAAGAGTAGAATCCAGGGGTTTTTTGTGAGTCACGTAGAAATTAGATCCAGTATCTTACTAAATTGAATATAACTGGTGCATATCTGTCCTTCTAAGACTCTCAAAAGAACACCGTGCCTGTCAGACACAGTCTGTGAATTGTCAAACAAACTAATTTTATTTCTCATTAATGGATTTTTTTTTTCAGTTGTTAAGTTAAATTGCCTAATTGCTATCTTCATTGTTTTTTTTTTTCTCAGGGAAAAACTAATATTAAAATAATCTTGGTCATTTCCGTAGATTATTTTTTTTATTGGCAAATAAAATGATACTTTCTTTTCATCTACTCATTTAAAAATGCCTTTATTCTTCTACAGATCCATTTTCTTCATTTTGTCACTTCCCCTTTTACCCTATGTTTTATTCTCTATACATACACTCCTGCTAAGACTTCTTCATCTTTGTTATTAGGTTATCCATCACAGCTGCCAGTGATTCCACCTTTTTTTGGCAGCTGGCCTCCATCCCTTCAATCTATTATTAGATACTTTTGCCTTCTCAAGTACTAGGCTCTCTCCACATCTAATAGACACTAATGCACTTAGTGAAAGAAAACATTATAATGGCTGAGATTATTTTCCTGCAAAACAGAATAATTATCATAAAATCCAGAATTTCCTGTTTATTCCCATGGCTGAATTTCTCCCATATATATATATATATACATAAAATAATTGCAGTCTATTTTTTGAGAAAATTAAAAATATCAAAGCATAAGAACAGAGAAAACAGAACACCCTGTAGCCATACAGGCATAGTTACTTTTGGACAAATAGTTAACAGAAATCCCTCACGAAGAATAACTATTCTCTTTGTTATCCACTCTGATCTTGTCATTAAATACTCAACACAAAATCAAACTCTTCAACAGCATTCATAGAAGAAAGTTTTTTCTAGAACAAGGTGGAAGAAATATAGATTTTCTTTTTTTGACAGCCAGATACTCAAATCCAAAGCTCAAATTGTAATCATTTGACAGTGCAACACCATTCAGAAGCTGTGATAACTCAGAATCAGTTTTGCTGCCAGTGGCTACCTGTCTGTTATTGCTTTGCACTACAGGTTAAAACTCTGCTTTCACCAACTTTGCCTCCCTTGGAAAAAGCCTCTAATATCAAGAACAGTTCCATTCACTTCAAATCCTTTTGGCTATCAGCCTCAAGAAGCTGGCATCTCTAACAAAATGCATTCTACCCAGTAAATGAAATATGCACTTTATCACCTGCCAGCAGACCTCAGGACCTTTGTAACTCATCCATATACATCAGGACAAAATGGGGAAAAAAGCCCAGCTGTCTTTGGAGAAATCCATCTTGGGTGACCATTTTGTTCTCTAGATAAGGAGAGGTAAATAAAGGGATATGAATGGGTTCTTTAAGAGAAAAATATTGTGAAGCTCTGCTAATGTATAGGCTCTAGTTTGCCACTCAGATAATCTAAGAAAATGTGTGTCAAAGATCTTTTTTCCCTAATTTATGTATTTTCAACATTTTCCTCTAGCTTCCCATAACTCCTTATCATCAGTCTTAGTACAAGTCTGGCATTGTTCAGGATACTGCTGCTTGAACAGAGATGAAAATTCCTTTGGTACTTCTGCAAGTTTTTCTTCTTGTCCACTAGTGGAGCATCAGGGAAGATGTAATTACATTGCTAGAATTTAGTGTTCTGCCTCTGATTTAATTGACTGCATCCATTTGTTCATTAGCTTTATGAATATTTTTAAAAAGCAAAGAAGGAAAGAAAAACTGCTAAGAGTGTGGCCAATATGGCTTACCTTTTTCATCAAAATTTTTTCTGGAAAATGTTACTTCTCATTCTTTCATGAATTTAGGGATCCCAAGGAATATCCTATCAAACTATGGGTACCAAGATTTTTTTTTCAGCATAGCCTGACATAGATTTGTTTATAAGAAGAAATAAAATCAGTGCATGTATTCTCAAAAATAGTCTGCATAATCTTAAATATTAGGAATGTTAAAATAGAAACAAACCTTTAGAATAATTCCTGGGGATCTCTATTCGTTACTATCTTCTAACCCCAGTAATTCACATGGGCTGCTTCATCATATTACTTATTTGATTATCTCAAGTATTTACAAGACTTCAAGTTAAGACACAGTTTCAATTTCATCCAGGTTTACAGAAGGATTCCTCAATATGTTATTATTGAAATATGATCAACATTTCTGAGTTTAGACATGGTTAGGGGTTTAAGCAATCGATTGAATTAGCATAATACCTGTCTTCTCCCTTCCTGTATTATCTAATTTGTATTGAAAAATGTTTCTTGGTTTCATAAAAATTCACAAACTACATTAATTAAAAAAATCAGTGAGATCAAAGAGCTGATCACATTACAATTTACACAACTGTAGATAAAGTAGTAAATCATTGATAATGTTACAATATTAAAGTAACTAGATGAGATTACTTTAAAGAATGCTTTCCAATGTTGATTGATTTAGGATTTGGAGCATCCATTTTGCTTCACATCTCTTTCAGATTTATAGGGTCAGTCTGCCACAGGGTGCTGTAAGAGCAAAGAGATTCAGAGCCTGTCATTTCCAAAAGGATTATTGGTTTGCAGTGTCTGGGTGTCTGTGAAAGTTTAGCCTCATAAGACCTAAAAGTTAGCTTAATATCATACTTTTCTGTTAAAATAACCTTTGGGGTGCTGAGAAGTTGTCCATCTCTTTGCAGTAAAACTGCCTATGCATGGCCATTATAGCTATTAGAATATATTTCAATGGTATTTCATTGCCAAGGAAAGGTTGATTTTTAAGGACAGTAATAGAAAATAGTCACAAGGCACCCCATCAAACTGGTTAAAATTAATCATGCATGAAGCATTCCTCCAGATTCCATGTGTTCCTTGTATATACCAACATTATTATTAAGGTTTCCCAGATCCAATGAAAGGAAATCAATCATTCATTACACTTGTAATCTGGTATTTGGAACGATGAACAACACTTCTCTCACATTTCTTTGAAAAGAAAATGGTGGTTCAGGCACTGCAACACCTTTGTACTGAGTCAACACAGGGCACTAATGCATGGGCTGTAGAAGTTCTGATGAGAAGGACAAGTGTGCATATTGTATGTGTAAATGTAGGTTCATTCTCTTCATTTGTGGCATCGGTCTGTGTAACAGATTTTTTGAATGCTTTCACGGAAGTCAATAAATAGGTTTGTGTATCATTTGGTGTAGTATCCATACAGACAACATTATTTAAATTCTGACACTTCATGAACTGTCCTTTAAGACTCATGTAAAAGTGTTTTCCCCTTTCTCTGCTTCTTTTAAATGTTTGGCATGCCAAAATAATTTATATCTTAGTTATTTAAGGTTTTACTACAGCAGTGTAAATCTCCTTGTTAACGAATACATTCAACTGTTTGATTGGCTCATTCAGGAATTCTTTAAGATACAACTTTAAGTTAAACCAGAAGCCGAAATCTATAAATAAATTATACAATTCTGTGGCACAGATAAATCAGCATTGCCACTGTCCTTGGTAATTTTTTGAGACCTCCCACTGTGCCATTTTTATGGAGTTCTAAATTACTCAAAAATTCTTATCTTTACTGTATGCTTTTAAAGCAGGTTTCACTCTCTGTTACATCAGACAGGTTGGAACATATGGACATTTTTATTTTAATCTGGTAAGTAATACAAGGAAAGGAAATTGTTGCATGTGACCTACTGCCATGATTTGCCCTAAGGATGAGACCTTTCGATGGATGGATGAAAGAAAATTGTTATTTAGTCCATTCTGTCTTATTTTATTTTGTACTGAGAAAGCTAACCAAATTTTTAACAAATGCAAACTGCTAAAGTGTTTTCTATTTTTTTTTACTCATTTTCTGATGTGGATAATTAGGCCACTAGAAAGCAGACTGAGATCAATGCATTTCAATATGCAGCATAAAGCAACCTTCTGAAAGTAATATCTCTTATTTAATAATGAGCTCAGTAGTGGAAAGCTGATTTCTACTTTTAGAAATCTTACTACTACCCCTGAAGCAGTTATGCAATCTCTGATTTAAAACATAAAAACATTTCCAGACATAAAGATTACTGAGAAGTAGTCTAACCCTTTGTGAGACAGCCTTTGAATACTGGTGCCATGTCTCTGATCACCATTTAGAATAGTTACATTTTAAAGTGTCACTACTTCTTAAAAGAGGCAGCTAGTAAAAGGACAGGTTTTTTCCCAGCTTGTAAGATTTATTCTTGTTCTTCACTAAAAATTTAGATAAAAATTAATTAAATATTATTAAACACTATCCCACTTCCAGATAGCCATTGCAAATTGTTTATCCATTGCCCAGATGTGAGGCAAAAACCAAACATTGCTTTCATATTAGACTGACATAGCCTACAAGGATTGATTTTTTTTTTTTTTTAAACTGTCTTTTTTTTGCAGTGATAGATTTCCTAGAGTCATCCGAGGACCTGATTGTGAAGCAGATGGCATTTTCTTTCCTGGGCACATTTTGGCCTTTGAGATAACAGATTTAAGAAGGGAAAAGTAACTAGTGTTGGGAAGCAATTGCAACCAGAGAAGAGAAAAGTGAGAATTTATTAGAGAAACAGCCCAGCAGACACCAACCTTGGTGAAGACCTTGGTGAGGCAGCTGTGCCCCTGCATGCTGTGGAGGTCCATGGCAGGGCAGAGACCCACCTGCAGATGGAGGACCACAGGGTGGAGCAAGTGGTTGTCTGAAATAGGTTGTTGACACAACCACAAGGGCCCAGGCTAGCTCTGGCACCACACAAGGAGCGGAGAACAGCTGAAGTTTGGATTTTACCTGCAGCTGAACCTGAAAAACAGCCTGCTCTACTGTGAAGAGTGTCACAGCCATGGCAGGGATCGGGGCAAAGGAGAAGGCTCTCTGGTCTTGATGTTCCAACAGGGAAGGGTTTATTCCAAGTGAAGGGATCAGAAACAAAAGAACCTTGAGCACTCCTGTGCAAGACATTTTATGTAGATACAGATCAGGGGGTGGATACAAGCAAATGACCAATAGGGGATCCATAGCAGAGGAATGAGGGGGTTACATTAACTGCTTAGGACTAATCAGGGCAGGGGGAAGGAGAGGGAAAGTCACATGGGCTAATGGGGTGTCAAGTTTTAGGGGAATTCCAAAGGGGTGTCGCAGTCAGGGATTGGCCCAGGACAAAACTGACAGGGAAGATTCAGGAATAAAGGCTGGGTTACATTGACAGGCAGGGAAGGAGCAAGAACAAAGAGCAGTGAATGGCATGAGGGGCAGCTTTGAGGGAGGGCAAAATCCAGGGGCAAATCAAATCAGAGAAAACACAGAGGTGCATTAGAACAAACCATTTTAGAATGAGCTGATAAAAATAAACATGAACCACAACAGATTGTCACCATGGGAAGACCATGCTAGGACAGGTTCCTGGCAGGACCTGCGGCCCCATGGAGAGAGGAGACCTTGTTGGAGCAGGTTTGCTGACAGGACTTGTGACCCTGTGGGGGACCCATGCTGGAACAGTTTGTTCCTGAAGGACTGTACCCCATGGAAAGGGCCCATGTTGGGGCAGTTTGTGAAGAACTGCAGGTCTGTGGGAAGGACCAATGTTGGAGTTCATGGAACACTGTCCCCGTGCGATGAACCCCATGCTGGAGGAGGGTAAGACTGTGAGGAGTCCTCCCACTGAGGGAGAATGAGTGATAGAAAGGTGTGATGAACAGATAGTAGGCTCCCCTTTCCTACCTCCTCAAGCCTACGAGGGGAGGAGGTAGAGAAAACCGGGAGTAAAGTTAAGCCCAGGAATAAAGGAAGGCAGGGGAAAAGGTTTTTTTTAAACTTTGGTTTTATTTCTCAGTATCCTACTCTGATTGGATTGGTAATAAATTAAAATAATTTTTTTAAATCGAGTAGTTTTTCCAATGCCACACAAGCCCAATACATATGTATGCTATTATCTATATGCTAAATTGGCATGCCTTGTGTCTTCTTAGAGATGATACCACTTAGAGCTGATGTGAAAGTAATTCATATTGGTAAATAATTCTGCACTGGCTTTTACAGTTCGTAGTTTGATCATTAGAAAAGAACACATGACTAAAATCCAGTGCTGCCGCTGCTTGCCCACTGACCACTCCATTGGTCACAGTCCGCTCCCGAGCTAGCCTGCAAGCCGTGACCGTGGGGTACACTGACTGCGGGGGACTCCCGCGGGAGCACAGGACAGCGGCTGAGTGCGTCCACACCGGATGTCCAAATACTGAATCGGCGACGGCAAAGGAAGGGGAGACACTTCTTAGAGGGTTCACAATCCAAGTTTATTGTCTGGAGGACAGCTCCAAGAAGGACCAAGACAGCTGTCGACACCAGATTTTATATGAAGGAGGTGGATTACGGAAAATCAATGAGGAATTACCAAGGTGGGAATAAAGGGAAGATTGACATAGGGATCGTTCTATCAGAGAAAGGGGTAGGAGGGTCTCCAGGGCATCACCCTAGCACTCGACCTCTCCTATGGAATATTCAAGGGAAAAAGGTGGGGACCTGAGTGACGGACAGGGATGGGAAAGGAGGGGTAAGGAAATTGATGGTCAGGGAGAGGAGCAACAAAGAATGACATGGGGCAGAACCATTCAGTAGGGGTGATAAGAACAAACCAACTTACACACAATAAGTCCAAAACCATGCAACCCAACACAGTGCTACTGAAAAAAGTGAATTATGTCAACCTTATATTGTAAATCACTTCAGGATGTGAATGCAAATAGCCAACCACATGCTATCTATATTTAAATACAATTTTATTTTTTAAAATCTTTCTAAGTGCTAAAGTACCCGTTAGGTACCCTAAAGTGTGGATTAAGGCTGCCAACTATTCGGAATCTCATAAATGATCAAATCATATGTTTTATCATTTTATGGGAAAATAGTAAAAGTAGATGTGCTTTCTATTACATATCAAAACATATTTTCTGTTGCACTGTGAAATGAACTCTAGGTCTGAGATTGTTTCCCTCTTAAAAACAAAATATCCAATTTCTATTATTAAAGGAAAAGGATAACATTTAATGTTTTTCATCTTGCTATCCTCAGGGTAGCAGATATGAAAGGTCAACAGTGAAACCACTTTCTAATAAAAAGATGATAAAATAGTCAATAAAAATGGAAATCAATGAAGGCCAGAGCATTTTCTCTTATCCAGTGGTTTCTCTGAGCCCATAACACTATAGCACCTACACAAAACTTTTAAATCTTCACAGAGCTCTGCATTGGCCAGAGGTGAGTCTATGTTGGAGCTAGCTGGCATTGGGCCTGTTGGACATGGGGAAGCCTCTGACAGCTTCACACAGAAGCCACCCCTATAACCTTCCCCTACACCCCTCCTCCAAAAAAAAAAAAAAAACAAGCTTGCCATGTAAATCCACTACATTACAACAGAAATGCTAAATAATATAGTGAAAGAAACACATGTTATAATGAGAAACACTCATTACAAGCAGGCAGCATTTGGCTATTGTGCTCCTGTGGTCTTTAAGGCTGTTTGTGGGACACTAATTTGAGATGAAAATCTCATCCTAATCATCAGTTGTGCTCTCTGGCTGTACAGACCAACCAGGACTTGTGCATAGCAACTTGGACACTTGATCACTTGTTTTCAACCTATTTCATCTTCCTGAGTGCCAAGTCCACTTTCCAAGGTGTCTTAGAGCTGCATCTCTATCCTGTTCATGGTGACTCACCAAGTCAAATCTCTCCATGCCACATGCAAGCAGTGGGATTTGGACAGGTATTTTCAATGCTATAATAGCTATGGCTGCATAAAAATTCTTTCAGGCAATCCAGCTTTAGCTCTTGAATAATACACCATGAATTTACACCCAAACAGTTCTTCCCTACTTCCCTTAAATAGCCACAGAAAAATTGAGTGACTGTGATTTTCAGGCCTCTTTTTGGTTTGCTTTAAGGGTGAAAATTGTAGTGGTTTTAAGATAATAAGCATTTAGAAAGCATTATAGGCTACAATATCTTTAAAGGTCATACCCCAAAATACCATAAAATATTTCAAGCTCCCCTTCCTGCTTGCACCTTACAGGATTATCTAAGAGAAAAGTGGAGGGGAGAGGGAGTGGAATTCCATTACATTAGATGACATTCATGAGAGGAGTGTGAGCTGTTGTGTCAAAAAAAGCACAAAGATTTTGCAAGTATTAGCAATGTCTGGACTTGCAAAATGCACTTTCCTTTATGGCCACTGCCTAATGGCACGTTTGCACAGAGCAGTTCTACTTCTACACAGCAGCGCACCTGAGGAATGTAGGTGTGCTGCTGTGAAGGTAGTGCAGAAAGAAACACACAGAAACAAACTGAACTGCAATAGTGATATGCTAAATAATTGGGTTTTTTCCAGAACAGGCTTCTACTGGTTGAAAAAAAAAAGTTTTATTAGTCATAAATCCAACAATGTTATTAGAGGATCATAGTTCAAATTATAGACCAGCTGTTGAACAGCACTACCTTAAAAGTTTTCTCTTCTTCTCACTTGTACAACTACATTGAATAAAATAGGGTCTTCTGGACATATTTTGCACTCTATGAGTGTATTATAGTTGTTATCAGCCTGAAATCTTGAGATTTGTTTCTGTTTCAATACACTTACTTCATTTTATTTAATTTATCCACCAAATCTTTTCATGATTGCATGGTAACATCCAAAGATGAAAAGTCTGAAGTCTAAAGCTATACTAAATCCATGGAATAAATAGAAAAAATAAAAGTGTTATTTTATTTTTAAGGAAAAAGGAGATGTAGTTGGCAGTGACATCTCAGTACAAAAGATCATTTTAGTGGTAGATATGATCACAATATTGGAGATTTTCTACATTTCCATTGATCTGTAAACAGTTCTGCTTTAAAAGAAATAAATTTAACGCCTACCTTATCTGTAGATTTTTTTATGTATTACTTTCTTTTTGTCTAATAAAATGTTATAATCTTGTTCCAGTCATTGAAAGTTATTCATGTTAAAGCACTTTTTACCACAGTATCTGAATTCACTAGTTTATAACATGCTGTTCACTAACACTTCAAAACTGCTAAACTGTATGACACAGACTTTTTTATTATTTATTCTGTTGACAAAAATGTACTACAGACACCTTATAATTTAATGGCATTTTAATGAGGTATCCTGCCATGAATTTATGTTTGATACAGGTTGCCTCAGCATATAATTAATAAGCACACAAATACACTTTGGTGAAAAGACTCTCAGACCCCCATAGGAACAACCACTTACAGATTGCAGCCTGATAAACAAGAGCTTCCTTGTTTCTGCTTTTCCTACATGAAACAGTTTTCACAATAAACTTCAAGTGATTTTCAATTCCAATTCAATTTCTCCCTATATGACATTTATCAAGCTTTCTCAGCATGTTCTTCACCACAGAGTCAATCACAAATGTACAAAATCAGATCTCTGCTGTCTCCATGGCATTTTTTAAATGACTGGCATACAAGACTCCTACGAGTCCACTGTATCTCAGCCCTGTTTTCTCCACAGACTACACAGAGAAAACAGCTTTGGACCCACACTGAAAGATTGGACTTGTTGACCTCCTGCACCATTCTCTGAGTCTGTGAAATACCAAAACACTAATGGTAAGTGCTGTCATGAGTGTGAAAAAGAATTAAATTGAAATTCCAACAGATTTTTTTAATCGGGTCATGAACTTCAATTAAAGCTTTCCTATGGCTGGGATATCTGTAAGATCTTCTCTCCATATGAGTTCACTAAGCTGTTCAACACCATGAGAGTTTCAACTGTAAAGTCTCCCACAGAGCAAGCAGAGAGGTGTTTTCCTCAGTGTGGCTGTCTTTTACTAGTTGTTTCTCAGCATAATTCATCATGTGAAGCCTCAGTTCAGTGGATTTGGACAATACCAGGTTCAACAGTTCATCTACCCAAAGATGCTTCAGTTTCCTCCCACTTCCCCTAAATTGCCAGCCTCTCCAAATCACATAAAGCTCATTCTCCTGGGAAGATTGGATAAAGGGAAATAAGTGAACCTGTTGGAAAGTATCTTTAATGAATTAGTCTGAAGGTCGATAATGGTACTGTCTAAAGTGCTTTCTGTTGCCTATTGTACCTCATGCCTAGAAATGGAAACATGAAAACTTAAGATTACTAAAGTTTGCTTAATAACTGGCAAGCAGGTGGCAATGGAGTAGAATCTAATCAAAGATTAATTTCAATGAATTCAGGGCAGGAAGCAAGACCCATTTATTTTGTTTAACATTTGATTAACTGTTTTTGCTTGGTTCTAATTTTGTGCTTTAATTTTCCATAATCAGCACTTAGCTGTCAGGATGACAGGTGGGTTTAGGAACTAGAAAATTAAATTAGTAAACCAGTTACTTAGACTTATCTGTTTATCTATGCAATATCTGGCCTCAGAAAGTACTGTCTTCTCCAGTACAAAGAAACTGGAAAGCTCAAACAGTCTGGAAATAGCAGTGTACACTGTTTCATGCTGCCTGAAAATTCTATTTTTTTCTTATCCAAAGTTTATGGCTTTTTGTTAAAAAAAAACAAAAGGCCAAGTAATTTAAGACTAGAATGAAACTGAAGGACAGCATTCTCACACAGTCCAGGCTTTTGACTTGTATTTTTTCTTAATTTTTTTCAAAATAGGGTTTTCCAACCTCACACTGTCAAGGTCTGTCATTATAAAGGAAGGGAGACAAGAACTTTGATTTCTCAAAGGCTGAAAAACCTATGAGGACAGATCTTTTGCATTTATTGAATTTGAATAGTCTCAGTGAAATGTTTTCAATTTGATGAATGCTAAAGTTGCTTGCTTAGAATTGGTTTCGGAACAGGCTACTGGGACTGACTGTTCTTGTCAGATGGATGTTCCATTTGTTCCAAGTTTGTGAAAGACAAGTAAAATTTTACTACTAGGTACACACAGGAATAAGTTAGTATAATTGTTGACTAAGTAGACTATATTGAAAAAAAAAGTACTTTCTCTGTCCATATGCTTCTACAGGTATTTTCATTAATATTGCAAAATTTAGTAAGATTGGGACCCTATTGAGTTACATAGCACAAGTGCACATATTTAGAAAGATTTCATAAGACAAGAAATCATTTACAGTAATATTAATAGACTATTACAGGAAATTACTTCTTTTGCTTCTGAGATGGTCATCTCAGCACAAATTTATCAGAAAGATCAGCTATGAACAGGTCCACAACCTGTCCAGAATCTGATTGAGCCTAAGTATAAATCAACATTTCTCTGCAGACTGAACTCATTTGTTACCCTTCTGCTCCCATAACATGGTACCTGCTGTTGAAATGCACTTCAGCCTGATTCAGTTCCTTTCCATCTATCATCTTTTCTGATTTCCCTGTAAGGAGACTCACCACACTTCACTATTGCTGTTTATGGCAAAGACACATCCGCAGAACGTTCAGGGTATGATGCTGAGAATCATCCAGAAAAGTCATCCTGGGCTGCATTTTGGTTTGTTAAGCTTTTACAAGAAATCTAGCAAACTGTTTCAATGGCAGTTCTTTTCCTGGATACCATTTACTTTCTATGGACCCTCTAGAAAAAGATCCTTAAGGGTCTTGAATGTCTCATTACTAGCAGAATGCATTTGGTTTTGACAAAATTTAATGGAAATAATCTCAGATGAAATTAAATATTCATTAGAAAGCAGCTGTCTGCACCCAACGCTTTTGTAAAGGGTGACTTCAAATGTTTTGGTTTTCTAGAAGAATGAGGCCAACATCACAAGGCACCTGTGCTTGTGATAGTGCAGCAGAAGGAAAGGCTAACAGAAATTCAGGTTCAATATTGTTTCTGTTGCTGCAGTAGCTGTTTGTGACAGATGGCTATTTCTGAACATCTGTGTTATCATTCTGAGGTTTGGTCAGGGTTTTTAATGCACCTTTTGCCAGAGCTGTAGGAATAAATTTTATCTGTGCTTCTATTGAAACAGTTTTTCAGGGGACGATGTAGGGTCTTCCCAGACAACCTCATCTTCTGATAGACTGGGGAGAGCTAGAGCCCTTTGAAGCTACTCTGAACCCACTGTTGGAAACCTCTGAAACTGAAGACATCACTTTAAACTGAGGGATGATGAAAAAGGTCTAACTGAGGCTTTGTCTGCACTGCCTTTTGTACACTGGCTCAAACTCAGGCTTGGTTTTGAAGGAAGGCTCCATCAGGCTCTGCCAGCACATCACTGGCTGTGCACAAATCTTAGCTCTAACCCATCCACAGTGCTCCCCTGCCCAATTCACCATCAGGCAACTTGTTCCTCTCCTCCACCCTTGGTCCAGGTTTGGAGGTAGAAATGCAGTGCAGGTGGTCAGCAGATTGGGCTTCAGCACACAGCAGTGTGCTACAGCCAGCTCCAAAATTGTGTGATAGAAGAGACATAACCTTGCAGCCTGTGCAGGGCATACGAGGGAAATATTAATGTTTTCATGAGCTACAGAGGTGAAATAATGTATTAATAATGGATTATAAAACTAGCCAATGAGGTAGAGGAATGAGTTAATAAAAATCATTGAATGCCTCTGACTGAGGAATCTGAAGGCTGGCTGATACAGCAAACAAAAGGTCAACAGAACTTTAGAGCCATGATGGAAGGATACTTCTTCATTTTGTCTCCAGGTTTCCAGGTACAGGCTATTTATGTTTACCCAATCTAAAATCTTATTTTTTTTCTCTTAGAAGTAAGTGGAATTAAATTTTACTTCAGAGATTATTTCAAAATAAAAAAGGAAATGGAAAGCAATTAGTAAGAAAAGTTTTTCAGGTAATCAGGGAAGATAAAGACAGCAGGTCAAAGACAAATGCGAGAGAAAATTCCACATAATGTGTTTCTACTGTAGCTTTCAGGTAAAGGTGAAGCCAACAGAATGCAAAATGGATTTATATAGTACAATGTCAAGCTGCCAGTGAACCACAGATAAAATCCCATTAGTATAAACAGAGAGGATACATGAACTCCTAGCTTTTTAATGACAGGGTTTCTGCTCTTGGACAATGAGCGAATGACAGTCTAAAGGAGATTTAGTAAATAGATTTATATGAAATAGATTTAGTCAGAGGCATTCTTCCACCAGTAAAATAAATAATTCCATTAGCAAGTGCTCATTCACCTTTATTATGTACAAATTGTTATATCATCAATACGCTCTGCACTAAGTATTCATCTGCATTGCCTTGCTGATAAAAATTCTTCTCCACAGGTACAGTGCTACACATTGCAAAGAACATCAGTCAGTAGAAGTGGCTTACAAATCAAACCTAGTGGGGCAAAGCAGTTTATTAGTGTGATTCTCATTCTGTGGCGTGTAGGATTATCCACGTGCAACACTTCAGCTGTAAACATTTCCATTTGCAAAGGGTGATGAAAATAACTTCAGTAATGTACACTACCCATGCTTGCTGCACCACAGTAATACTCAGCACCCTCATGTTCAGCCTCATGGCAGTCTACAGGGCAGAACAGTGAAGTGAGATGAGATGACATGACTGAAGCACAAATAGCTGGAACAGCTTCCTGCCTGTGTTCTGGTAGGGTGTGGGATATTTTCTAACCCAGAAAATAGTCTTATTAATGCACTTAAAGGCAGGCTGACCAAAACCCTGGTTAATATACAATTCAGAAAACTTCAAAATGAAATTAATTAGATTATATAGTTCTTTTCTATTTCAAACTTCCTCAGCTTTAGGGCATTGGGTAAAATTACTGATCTTTTAGTAAATTATTTCAAATATGCCTTGCTGCATTTTCATTATGCAAAATATATCTCGTGTACCAGTGCATTCTATTTCAGCTCATTAATTCAGGATCACTTTAATATTAGGAAGGATTTTTCTCCCCATCACTGAAAGAGAAATCCTTCTACTTTTCCCAGTAGTAGGCAAAGAATTGGATTGCCAGTTCATTTTTTAACTCGTGCAATTCCATAAATACCCATGTATTCTTTCTGTCATTATTGTTGGGAGTTTCTAATGTGCAGGGGAACATTCTGAAATAATAAATGAACATGGTTTCTCAATGATGAGGCAATAAAACAAATTTGAGATTATAATTTTTGCTTATTGCTGGTTTCAATTCATAATATGGCAACAGTTTGTTACATTGTTTTGCTACCTTTCTCTTTTGAAGTAGTAGGTGTGCGTAATGGTCAGTGGCCTCCTACAAGCAAATAATTTGAAAGAATATTACTCTGCTGCAAAAAAGGGATTTTTAGATGTTAGTGTATGATGATTCCCTTTGTTATATTCTTTTCTGAGTTCTTCTTAGACAATGACTACTTACAGAGGCCTGGGAGTTTGGGTCTTACATGTTTTTTACTGAGAATTTATATTAATATTTGAGAATCTTTCTCTGCTTTGGATGTTTCACTGAATTTGACTGTGGGAGCAGCAGATACCCATTAGAATTTGGTTTGGTACAGGTTTTGACTTAATCTGGTAAATGTTAAGCCTAAATAGCACGTGTTTCAGTAAGATCATGTAGGGTATTCCACCTGGCCTGTAGATACCAGAACAGAAAGTCTAAGTCTCCTGTAGGTCCTGTGCTGCATCTGCCAGACTGTACAGACTTCTTGGCAGGCACTACACCCATGTGTTCAAGTCTAGATGTCCATACGTGAGCTAGAAGTTCCCATCATGCCTACCACAGGTCTGGTAAATACAGTAATTGGATTGTAGAAAGTTATTTAACTCATTTGTCTGTCAATGCTTATATTTCACTGCATAGCTCTCTTGAGTTCATTAGACTCAGTTGAGCACAGATGTTACCAGAGAGTAGTATTATTTTGCTTTATGTTATACTGGAACAGCTGATTTGCAACACCTGCTTGTCTTCATATTTTCAAAAGAGAAATTTTCACCAGATGTACTGACCTCTTAACTTGATGTTGGGTTTAGTATTTGTTTTTTGCAAAATATTAAGCAGAATTATGAATCTTCAACAGACTTGTTTCTCTGGCTCTGATTTGAATCCAGCCAGGATGGCTGTTTTCTTTTATATATCTCTTGGAAATTCCTGATCCTAGTTGATTAGCCCAAATAGGCAGATTTGCATGTTTTTACCATCTTTGTGTTCTGTGTAAATTTTCCATATTAAATCAATGCAGGCTTTTCTATCTACTGCTCTGAGTTTGTTTTTCTGGGACATTATATTGTAGTTTCAAATGTGTGGTGGCAAGCAATGCGCTTTAATACCTAGCAGATGCTTCTGGTTAAAGTTGGAATTTTTCCTCTTTAATTTATGACAGGTTTAATTAAAGTACTTTCTTTTGGTCTAATCATTATAAGGTTAGTAATTCCAAGTTACTGCTTGAGCTCCTGTGTCATGTTCCAGGGACTACTTAAAAAAGTGTATCTTTCCATTTATGGAATATAGGGTTTATGTTTTACAGCTACTTGCCATTTGTGATTTTAGAACTGGTGAATTCTATTACCTCTGGCTTCTCTGTATCATCCTCTAATTTCTTTTCTTAGTTTGAGTTTGTGCAGCCAGAGCATTTATTTATCTTTCAGGTGTTTTTCTTCTGACCTTGAAGAGTCAAAAACCACAGTTTTCAGTTAAGTATGGAAACATTGCTTCAGGCTTCTCTTCCAATATTTTTTGTCTCTTTTTCTTTTATATTCCTCCTTCTAGAGATTTCATATTTGACCATATGTTACTACTTAATTGCGTTTTTTTTGCTTTTATATTTGCATTTTTGCTTGTAAGCAATAGCTAGTGATTTAAGATGATGTACAAGTATTCATAAAGAAAACCAGCCAGCCATTCACTTCCCCACATTCTTCATGCCCTTTTTAATACATGCAAGCATATCCAGTGTAATGAAAAATAAACTATTTGTTTGAAATGGGGACAGGGCTTGGGTATGTTAGTTTTTCTGCTCCATTACTCAGCTGGAAAAAGGAACAAACAGGTATTTATTTACTTCCTGAGTTGTTCTTTGCTTGCACCTTATATTCGGATTGACTCACGGCTTCCAACATGATGGAACCAAATACATTTCCATGCTGTAGTGTCCATTTTACAGCGGTAACCTTGGGCTGCCTGGAAACAGTTTTTTAACCTCTAAATTTCCTATTTCAGTTTTCAACAGTTGCATCAGTTGATTTGTTGAAGAAAAATTCTGTCTTGGTTTTGGCTGGGATAGGGTTCTTTTTTCCTTAGTAGTTGACAAAAAAAAAAAGGGTCAGGATAAATGAAAGAGAGATTTAAAGAGAAAGCGGACATAGTAGAAAATGATCGTGGAGAAAACAGCCTTTCCTTCCCCTCACATTTTTCCAGGCTATATTTAGCAATTTTATGTAGTAATCCTACTTGTAAAATGTTACAGAGAACCTGCCTTATGGGATCATAAAGTTCAGGAGTTCAGGTGATTGACTGAATAAAGTCGGGATGCTAATTCCTGAGACGTGCATTGTGGCACAACTCCAGAAGAGCAGGCCGAGGGGGCGGGATGCAACACTGTGGCTGGGCAAAAAGCCAATGAACTGCATCATTGTAATTGCAGATGAAATAATAATTATTTGTGATAGCTTGCTAATCAGTGAAAGCATGGAAAAGGCTGCTGACAAGCACCATCAAGGTAATTAAGGTGAAGCATTGAATTTGCATAAATTTACACTTTGATCACTGTTCACAAGATACTGTCTCTTGAAATAGACTTGGCTGGTTTCAAGATGAGCACTAAATCAAAGCAAAGGAGTGCAATAACTGCACAGCATCAATAGTGCTTACAAAATACAGATGCACCTTACATAGGCAATTATCTAAAGAATCTATTGTCCTTATTCAAAGGATGATACTCAAGTTACTTTTTCAAATTACCAAATAGTCCTATGTCATTCTGGTTGTAGCTCTTTAATGAACACGGAAAAATCATGAAGATGAGATTTTTGGAAAAGACAACATTTGATTATTCACTTTTCATAAAAAAACTCCAACCTCCTAAATGAGGACAGCTGAAGGTATCATTCCTCATATTATTTTGACATACATATGCAAGCTGTCTTGGAAAGATGTAATTAATATTTTTTTTAGGAGCTGCAAATGTGATCCTCTCATGATCTTAGGCTCTAAGTCACCGCCTCTGAGGGAAGGTTAAGCTCCAGTCCTTCAGGCTTCTATGCAGGTTTCCTGAGTATCAGCTGCCAGAGTAATTCCAGTGATCAGGCCTGCAGCCAGAGCTCTGTGGTTTACCTTAGCTCCAGTTCTGGGATTCTTTTCCCTCTGGGCAAGAGCAATGGGTCTCTTGACACTGCAGTCTCCTAAAGGAAATAGTTTATGTAAAACAAAGGACTTTGAACTCTCAAAGCATGCATGCAAAGAGCAAAAATCTGGAGTGTACAAATCTATTCACCCTTCCCTAATGTTTATTGCTTACTGGAAAAACCCTACTGAGACTTCTGCAGTCCTTCTTTCTGTCAGCATTTCTCTACAGATCTTTCTGACGACTCGTTTTCCCCTCCCTTTTTTACTATGATTTTTTTTTAAGCTTTTTTTTTTTTTCTTCCAGATTTAGGGGGATCAACTTATTAAAAATAGCAATAGGTTTAAAACTAATTATATGGTCAATCATAATTTCTGAATATTTGGATTTATATATATTGCTGTTTTCTCTGATTTTGATTAACACCATCCTACAGGAAACTTCTTTTCATTCCTTGCTGTGCATGTAATATTGATGCTCCTAAGTATATCAGAATCTATATATCATAATGCAAATATTCTGTATGTGTCATGCGGGTAATCACATATACACATGAAATAATAATCTGGATGCTAAATAATTTTATCCACCCATTCTAGATTTTTTTCTATTGCCTACTTGTGTTCTTACCTCATCTTCTACCTACAGTTGTGCTCCATAAATTAAAAGGCTACTAAAATTGTTATCTGCTGTAAAGTTTTTGCATCTTTTTTATTTATTGCCTTTTATTTCTGACTTATGCATGGTCATTCACTAACAAAGTTGTAAACCATGCTGTCATGTTTTTTGTCTTTTTTTTTTTAATTTTAGCCATGCAAATTATTTTTTACCTAGATACAAAATTTTAGTAGAAATAAAATGTATTTGTCTAGTACAGGATGTGCTTGGCATGTTTTTTATATTGTACTTATTTAGAAAGATGATCTCTTAAAGCTGTTGCTCTGAAACAGCCATGGAGCACATAGCGTTTGCTTCTGCAGTGCA
>WEZZ01007529.1:15190-40817 GCA_013400585.1 Chloropsis cyanopogon | reverse complement strand
CTGCTCAAGAGCCTGCAGCTGTGGTGAAATCACTCTCCTCCAATGAGCTTGGTTCATTGTAACCTAACTGTAATATCAAGGTACACCTCCAAACCAAAGTTACCCCCATTCAGGGTATGACCACCCCTCCCTGGGCATGTGCTTTATATTTTATTGACTGTATCTTTGAGAGAAAAGTGAGAGAATTTTGTAGTAATCAGTAAAAAAGATATGTATGACCAGAGTCACTCAAGCTCCACCTAAACACAAAGAGATGGTATAAAAGTGAGTTGATAATGAGGAAAAGTTACAGGAGACTCCATCATAACTGCTGGGATCAGTCAATGGAGTGAACCTGTCTTCTCACCCATAGGGGCACCTATTGGGTAAAAACCATACTCTTTATCTTCTGAATATTTTACTAGGGATTACAGCTTGTGTATGTCTTACTTTGAATGTGTTTTTGCAGTCAGATATTATCACCAGCAATCCTCAAACCTTAACCTGTCACAATTTTCTATTAATAAAGAGTGTTATTCTGCTAACTGTTGGTGCGAGTCCTTTGTGGGTGCTGGCAGCTGTAGGCAGTGGGTAACGTACTTGAATAAAGTGGAAGACCCACTAAGGGATTATAAAGTGGGAAGACCTGCTGAGAAGTTTTCCTTGTGCTGTTGAATAAGTCAATTGAGCCACCCTCTGAACCAGCAGGACTGCTCAGTGAATGTCCCCACCATGGGATGCTGAGAGGCTGGTCAGGCACAGGGATCTCTGCTCTCCTGGGGCACTGACAGACAAATCCAGCACTACAGGTTGAGTAAACCTCCCTACAGTTAGGGTTGAGCTACTCTCCCCTTCTCATGTGACAGAGTATAAGTGAAACAATTAAGTATTTAAAGTAGTTTGGCACAAATGGAGAGGGAAGTTCAAACCTGAGCAGTTGTGTCAAAATACATAATTAAATAGATTAGGAAAACGTGGCTTTAATAAAGATTTAAGGGAAAACCAGTGATTTGTTGTACATGGATCTGGACATATAAGGGGTTAAATGAGTAACTGTGGTAATGCCGCAATCAACAGGAAAAAGATCCTTTTCCTAGAATAGTACTTCAAGCAAGCTATTTCTAGTTTTAAAATTTATGTCAGTCAAACATACCTAAAAATATCTGTTATTCCCAGAAAATTTGCAAATTATAAGATGAAAGAATCATTGTTGACGTATGAAGCGCTTACCTGCGTTCACCTTCCGTGGATTTCTCCAAAGAGTTCTGTCACATCTAGTCTTCAGCTAGTATGAGCTGGGGATGTGTGTTCTGTTCTAGAAGAAAATACCATCTCTAACATGATCAGTGAACCAGATTTTTATTTAAGTACAAAACATTCATGGTCTATAAACTAGCAAAGTGCCTTTAAATTACCAACTTGAATAAGTACTTTGCAGGAGCAGAGCTCTAGCATTACCAGTTGTTAACACAATGGGATGAACAGCTAGCAAAAGATTAGACCTATTTACCTGTATTGTTTCCTGTTTAGAGTATCATTGCTATTGGTAATTTGGAGAAGCTTAAGGGAACTGGGAGAGAGAAATAAAATAGAAGGATAGAACTGAATGATAATAGAATAATGTACAGAAAATACTCACAGGACAGAAATCTATGATGATGGCTTTATATATGTTTTGTTTGGAGTTTTTTTTTGTCCAGGATGGGCATCCAGTGCCCATGCTAACAGATAACCTAGTTTTGTTATGAGTCAATAGACCCTACAAACCAAACCAAATCAGACCAAACCTAACCAAAATTAACCAAACCAAAACCACTACAAGGATTAGATCTAGAAGCCACAAAGAGACAATAGTGTGAAAGATTTACTGATATTTGAACAGTAAATGTCAGAAAAATTTGACTGAAATTAAAATCATACAGAAGAGATAAACTAGACATATTTATAGAGTTATGTGATGTCATATTTCTAGTTCATATGAAGAGGGTAATCTGCAAATAGATAAAGGTTTTTGGAAGGTTATGAGGAGAACTGGAAGGCCATAGATGTGTTCTGCATTTCTCCACCAGCCAGGTGGAAAGAGTGGGTAAAACTGAGATATACAGAACATTATTTTCCCAGCTGTTAATTTTAGAATAGGTGCTTTGTAGCCTTTGCACAAAAGGCATCATTAAAAAGCAATTAATGTTAACATAGTATTTTGTTTACAGTAATAAGATTGCTATCTACTGAACAACAATTGGATAATTGTACCAATTGGTAAAATTATTGGTTGCACAGATGGGAGGGTTTAAAAGAAAATTACCTGATCAAATTCCATTATTGAATTTTAATTCACTTTTGGATATTTTTCTTTTCTGTCTGAAATACAAAATCCTTGTTACTCAGTTTACTTTTAAAAGGTAGGAGCTTTTTATAAATTTTAAACATTTGAGGGACAGAGTGGGGCTATCAGTCAGTGAAACTTATTTGTGCTTCATATTACTCAGCCTAATACGCACAATATGATTATGAGGATGGACATTTTTTCTATGTCAACATATCAATGACTAAAGCAAAAAAAAAAANTCAAAGGAGAGGAAAAAAAAAAAAAAAATCACAGACTCAGAATCTCAAAATGGTTGAGGCTGGAAGAGACTTTTGGAGTTAGTCCTCCAGTCCTATTGCTCAAACAGGGCCACTTGAAGCACCATGACCATATCCACACAGCTTTTGAATATGTCAGAGGAGGGAGAGTTAACCACCTTTCTGGGTAAACTGAGCCAGTTCTTGGTAATCCTTGCAGTAAAAAAAAAATGTTTCCTGAAGTTCGTAGGAAACCTTCTGTGGTTAAGTTTGTGTCCATTGCCAGTGCCCGGCTCCATCTCCTTTGCACCCTCCTTTTAAGCACTTATAAATATGGCTAAGATCCCCCTTCATCCTTCTTGTCTCCAGACTGAAGAACCCCAGCTCTCTCAACCTTTCTTCACATGTGAGGTACTCCAGTACCTTAATCATGCTTGTGGCCCATTTGCTTTCTTTGCATCAAGAGCCCATTACTGATTCATATCCAACCTGGTGTCCACCAAGACCCCCAGGTCATTTTCTGCTGAGCTGCTTTGCAGCTGGGCTACCCCCAGCTTGTATCCATGCCTGGGATTGTTCCTCTTCAGACTCAGAATTTCCTGAGTTTTCTGACACCCCTTTCTCTGACTGTTCAGGTTCCTCTGGATGGCAGCATGGCCCTCTGACCATGATATCAGTCACTGCTCCCAGTTTGGTGTCACCTGCAAATTTGCTGAGGGTACACTGATCCATCACCCTTATTCTTATGAAGATGCTGAACAGGACAGGATGCAGTATTGACCCCTAAGATGTGCTGCTGGTCACTGGCATCCAAACAGACTTGTGCTGCTCATCACCACCCTCTGACCTCAAGGAATTCAGCCAATTTTCAAACTACTTCACTCTGCTCATTCATCAACAGCTCCTTTATGGAACTGTTATAGGAGAGAGTGTCACAGGCACTACTGCAGTTCAGGTAGACAACAGCCTCTGCTCTTACCATGTCCACCAGCCACTTCATCAAAGAAGTTTACCAAGTTGGTACACAAGGCTTCCCATTAGTGAAGCAATGCTGAACGCTCCTCATGGTTTGCTTGTCTCTAATGAGCCTGGAAATTATTTTCAAGAAGAGCTGCTACAACACCTTTGTAGAGATCAGAGTTAAGGTGACCAGCCTATAGCTCCCTGGGTCCTCCTTCTTGACCTTGAAGATAGCAGTGAAATTTGCTTTTCTCAAGTCTTCTGGTGCTTCTCCAAGTCTCCCTGATGGATCAAAGATTATGGACAATGGCCTTGAAATTATTTTTGCTATCTCCCTCAGTGCTTATGGATTCATTCCATCAGGGCCCATGAATTTATCTTCCAATAAAAGTATGTGAAAACAAAACTTCCTGGAAGAATAAATTTCCTGGCTTGTACATTTTCTGGATTGTGTATCTTTTACTGTCTGTGAAGATGTGTCATTAATTTCCCCTTGTTATGGCTGTCTAGTAGAATTATCTGTTTCCCAACATTGTTTACAGACCTCAGATTAGGTAATTTGACCGAGTGTGCCAAACACTAAGCAGAATACAAATGAAATACCAGCATCTTCCAGTCCAGGAGATCTCACAGTATCTAATGTATATTATTCTAATTGTACTAAATGGTTACGAGTATTACTTATTTCCTTTAACTTTTCATTTCTGTATTGTTTCAGTACTGTAAAATAATATAACATTCTTAAGAGAACTGTCATACCAAAATAGAAAATTGCTCATAGTTAGTCCTGGTTTGTGTCTTTAGCCTGACTTTCTGAAATTAAAGGATTGTGAAATAGGACAATTAGATAACAAATTAAATAAAAGAATGCTTCTTGTCATTATTACTAGATCAATATATTTTAGACACAAAACAAATTTGGCAATTAAGATAGAATAAATACTTAGCTATATTATAGCTAGCAATACCAAATGCACATATTTTTGGGTTTATGTACAATACTAATTCTTTAGTATTTCATAAATTTATTGGGCTGCCAAGCTGGAAGACCTTCTCAGTGTCCCAAATATGTCCCGCATTGCTCAGACAATTAAGGTAACATATGTTTTAGCAACTGAGCCTCATCTTTGTGTTTTTAGCTACGCTCATGAATAAGGAAGACTTATGTGTCTTGGACCATAAATTGTCCATTCATATTTTCAGTAGCAAATAAATGGCTTAGAATGAATAAGAGTAACTCTTAGTGATCCAATAGGGAAAAAAACAAACCAACCAAAGAAAACCAAACAAAAAAACTCACTAAAAAACAAAAGGCAAAAAAACCCCTAAAAGCAACACAAGGTTTTAGTTGCACAAAGTGTCAGCCTTTGGAATAACCTTCCACACTCCTTGTAACAATTGTTTCTCTAAAATGCAGGATCTAGTTGAGGCTTTGGTCATTTCTTGCTTCTGCAAAATAGTTTTCTAAACAAAATACTATAAGCAGGATCAAAATGCCTAGAAGTCATGTCTTTCCCTACATGAAACATTTTAAAAATAATCTGGTGTTACTAGGAAGTGTTGGCATTCAAAAAAGGATAAAATTGTCTCAGATATTATTCAAGACGCCTGTTAAGGTGTGTCTCATCTGCATTATTACATCATAGGTGTTCCCTGTAGAAGGCCACCAAACCCCAGGTTTCATGGATCACAAGCTTTACAAAACCGTATTTGTTATGGCCATACCAGGAAGCCCAGCTGGAGAACCAAAATGATTCAAAGTGAAAGAACAAGAGCATTTGTTCAATTCAATGCTCAGCAATATGCAGATCTGTCAGTGTTATTGTTAAACTATCCTGTCTGTCTCACATCCAAATGGTTAGGTAAACAAAAACAGTGCTCAAAAAGACACAGGTGGTCTTTCTTGGTTCTGAAACTTTCTTTACAATAAGTGTGAGATTAATAAAAGTGATAATGGCAAACATTAGAAACACTTTATGTGCAGTGTGCAGAGTGTGGGGCAAGAGAAGAGACACTAGTTCAGCCATGTTTGGAGAGACATGAGACAGAGTTTGTCCTTCTTCTTTGGCTCACTAATTGCTTTCCCACATTGGCAGTGAATAGGACTGTTTTTCAGTGTCCTACATCTAAATACTGGGCTACTGAATATAAAAGTCAGCTAAGTCTCCTCTGACCTTATCTTGTTCAAAGTGCTGCCTGGCAGTGATCTTCTCACAACTATGAGATCCCTCTGCTTCCACAGAAGCAGTGTGGATGAGAACAGACAACAACTCTCTAGACTCTGGATCACATTAGCTGTCTGGGTGCAGCCATTTTCAAAAGAAACAATTCAATCAGCACTGAAAATAACCCTGGGTTCATATGCCTGAAGATTTGATACTCTTATAGGGATAAGAAGCACTTAAACAAATAAGCTGGGGATTTTTGCTGTGAGGTTGCAGGGACATAAAAACCACAGTCTAAGACCTGGGCAAACTTAACCATTCTTGCATGCTAAATCAAGATCTGAAAAGCCAGATGTGATCCACTGTTCTGAAGACACCTCGCTGTGGGGANCACACCTCTCCATAAAAATGTTTCTCTTCAGATGAAAGTTCCTTTGAGACCTGATGCTTGGTCTCTGCATAGTTTGTTCTACAGTTCCTATCTGTCCATGTGCACTAAAATGTGAAGGGGTGACATTTCACCTGATGTGCTGTTTTCCATACTGGCAGCCAGGCATGGTCATGGTAACACTTTGGTTTCTTTTAACTTTAAAATGCTAACCCCAGAACTGAAGACTGAGATCAGCTCACTCTCACGTGCACTAGAGATTAGAGGAATAGCCCAAGGTTTCTTTAAGCACTATATTGCCATACATTGAAATTAATGTTTCTGGCACTGAACGATGCCTTAAGAACAGTAGCTAACACTTTGTCATTTATATTTCATAACACCCCCTAGAATCAGATGAATCATTTTGCATTGATTTTTCCAGGATACAGGCATATATATACATGTAACTCTCAGCTAGCCTAGAGAAGAATGGGAGGCAAAGTGGCTGCTGTACAGGTTGACTTATTTCTGATAGACAAAAAGAACAGGACACTCCTGTCAAACCTCTATTGGTTTAAAATCAAAGTCTGTTTGAATAACACCATCATGAATGCCCAGAATACAAAATGGTGCCATTATTAGCATAGGCCACATAACAGCAATTGTTAGTACTAAAAAAAATAAAATCTCTTCATTTGATTTCCAAATTTTTTACTTTCAGGTAAAAGGAAAAAAAAGTATGTGATGGTGCACTATAAAATTTAAGGCAGATCAAGAGCTAGCAGCTAGTCAGACATATTGAAACACAGAAAAGTAACAGACATTTATATTTAATTGATTCTATTGAGCCAAGAAAGGTATTTTAGAGAATACCTCCATTGTTCTGTGACAGAGGTGTTAACTGGGTGAGAGGGATCGATCAGTGATGAGATTAAATGTAAATTGCTATTAAAGGTCTGCTACCAGCTGAGCAACTAAAAGAGAGAACTGTGATTAAATGGATAGGGTTACCCAGCTGAAAAAATATTTGGGTCCTGATGCTGAAGGCTACTTATATATTTGCCAATTTTGCCAGGCATATAAAAATTACTGAAAAAATGGTAATGCTACTGTTCCCTCATGGATCTGGAAAAGGAAGACTTTCCTTCCCTGTTGTGAGGAGGAGTAGTAGGTGAATATAGAGAACTATAATTCACCATTTCAAACTCTGTAATGCAAGCATAGAAATCAGCAGCTAGAGAGAGGGAGAGCCCAGAGGTCTCCTTTTACATAGATTCCAAATAAAAATTTCCTGTCAAGATAAAAAAGTCTTGGTACATCTAACCACATAAACACATGAGTTCTTCAGGTTCTGATGTGCTCCTGAAGAGGTATTAGTCTGAGTTTCCATCATCTTGCCATATCCCATGCTATGTCTTGCCAGTCTGTTAGTTGATCTGCTTCATAAACTTTCAATCAAATGTTTAAACTAACTTGGCCTATTTTCCCTGAAGTAGACTAGGGAATGATCAAATTATTATATCAGCTGGCAAATTTGAGGCAATGATCATCTTCAACCATTCACTCTCAGAGGTAATCAAACAAGTGATGGCCTGGAGCTGATAAACTTCTGCCATGGAGTAGATGGAACCAAAACAGGATATGTAGTTTCATCTTAGTTATAAATGTATAAAATTAAAAAAACAACTTGAACCTTTATTTGGACACTTTTTCTTGTGTGCTTAATTTATAAATTAGCCACAACAGAAGAAATATTGAAAACAAACAAAATCTTATGTCTGAAATCCTAATTTGATATTTACTGGGGAATGCAAAAAGGTCTTCAGCCTCAAGTTCACCATCTATGATTCACTTTAGTTTTGATCAATATAAACAGCTTTTCTGCAGAAACAATGCTGAACTGGATGGACAGCAGATCTTTTTTAGGACACTTGCAACATTCTTTTATCAGCAAATGTATTAATCATGAGGACCATTAGGAGAAAGCCATGTCACATCCAAGATAAATCAAGAGATAACAATTGAAACATCCAGAGAAAAATTAGACAATCAGTCCTCCAGAATGACAACAATAATTGGGTGATATAAGTCCCTATCTAGTAAAGCAAGAATTAAGAAGACAAAAAAATAATTTTTTAGAGACTCATAAATTTAATTTTTGTTTAAGAAGGAAAAAAGTTTCAATGATTTAACTTTTTTGTCAAGAATAAATTTTTCTTCAGCACCAGGAGACCTATTCCAGTGATCAACTATTATGGTAACTGAAAGTGCAACATCTCCCATAACTGAATCAAAGTAGAATATTGCTGGTATTTCTTTCATTCCTAAATATTTAGAACTTGTAGCCTCTTAGATCATAAAGAACTGGATTATTGTCTGCTTTGTCTTAAATACAAACAGTAATAGATGACTCTAAACAGAGGGAAAATGGGGACAGCCATATATGTCACTTCAGAAAATTATCAGCTAGAGATGTAATTGTTATCATGAGGAAGGGGATGTTAAACTCCAAATTTGAACCTCATCACATTCAGACTTGAAAAAGGAACAAAGATACAGCTGATTTATTGTCCATCCAGTGTAATATGTATGCAAGTCTCTTTTATTCAGGATTATAAATGTTGAATACACCTGAGGATATGTGCAGCATTGCAGAAGGCAGCATACATGACAACACACAAAGAAACAAATCTGGAGTAGCTTCATAGTATCCATTCACAGTCATTTACGGTTTTCTAAAAGTAAACAAGTAAGCATGTTGCAGAGTTTCTTTCTTGATCAGTATCGTACAGGTTTGCTGATCCCACACAATTTTTCCTCTAATAATTTGATATACAGTAATAAGCAATCTGCTAAAATTAATTTCACCACTGATTGAATAAAAATCAGGAAAAAGAAAACCCCACAAAAAAATTTGCAGCTTGAGATTAGATAGTCTGTTTAGATCCATCATATATTTTCTAACAAGAGCAAAAGTTGACAGGATAGCAGCATGCAACCTCTACTGTAGAAGGCACAGAATATAACATACATACTCCTCCGTAGACCACACTTTCAAAGTAATATCTGCTATAAAGAATTAGGTAAATATTTCTCTATCTATACCTAATTTTATATTTATATAAATAGTATAAACACAGACACATACATACATATATATATACACACATTACCTATGTATGCAATAGACAATAGATTAAACATTACAAGCATACTCTATTATTGTGGGGTCCTGTATATCTCTAGTTTTTCTCCCTCCTTTCTCCAGGAATAACTTGGTTACCACAGATCACCAGTGCACTAGATTAATAACAAATTAATCTCTTTTCTCATTACCTGAAAATCTTTTATCTAAAGAGAAACTAGAATACAATTAAACAAAATGTATGCAAGGCACCAAAGGAAGCTCTGTGGCTAAACCAGTTTATCAGAGTAAGATGTTGTTTTCACAGTGATTTATGCCTCAAAGCAAACACTGAGAGTGCTTGCTGTGCTCACAGACCTTTAAGGAGACAAAAGAGAAAATCTGCCAATCTTATAGTCCTGTGACTAGCATGCATGGAGAGTTGTTCCATTATATACAATTTCACAGTGGCTTCCAATTTCTGTTTTATATGGCTGCTTAATGGTTTGTTGGGTGTTTTTTGGTTTTTGTTTTCTTTTCATCCCAATTAGTTATCAAATACAATAAAGAAGCTATATTTTGAAACAGAATAGTTTAAAGGAAACGTTTAGTACAATTCCTAAATACAATTCGTTTAATACAATACTAAAGAGGGAAAATGGTCAAACTGAAATAAATGTATATTCTATTGAAAATAAAGCTGGTTTTATGAAGGGAGAACAGAATGGAAGCCTGAGAGTATTAGTCTGGTGCTATATTGGCATACTTTGGTACTGTAGTAACAGGATGATGTTTAACATTTTGCTAATACGAATAGGTAAGATTTGATTTTTCTCATTTGGGTTGGGACTTATTTGGAAGTGGCTGGTTCAAAGAAAGTTCATATCTTACCCCTCAGCATTCCAACCAGTCGGCATGACTAGCAAACTGGGAACGGAGTGTGGGGGTCCTGGCTTGTGGGCTGCCACGACACCCCAAAATGTCCTTTTTTTCCTGCCTGATGCCAAAGAACAAAGCCAAAGTCTGTCTGCTCGTGTTCAAGATTGTTTATTATTTCTTATCACAAACATTTTCTCCCTGAGCTACAAAAGTCTGTTCAGCAGCTCAGTTTCTGGTCGACTCCCGCCTATGGGGCATAGTCCCATAGTAAAAATTACGTATACTATGTTTACAATAATGTTCCAATACCTATTTCCTNAGGTGTTTTTACTCCATGCCAAGGGTCTCTGAGCCCCCTGCCAGGGTCTCTGGTCACCCAGGACAGTCAGAGGGACATCCTGGGTTCCCACAATGGAGGACAAAGAGAAGACTGAGGTACTCAAAAGTTTTGCTTAAGTCTTCAATGACAGCATTTCTTTCACACTTCTTGAGCGGTTGAACTGCGCGACAGCAGATTGGCGAGCAGAGTTATGCCGTATAAAAGAGAAGGTTGAGTTCATGACCGCCTGAGGAATCTGCACATTCATAAGTCTATAGGACCCAAGAAGAGGTATCCCAGAGTCCTAAGAGAATTAGCTGATGTATTCACTAAGCCACTCTCCTTGATACTTGATATGAGCTGTTCAGCATGGAAAACAGAAAACTCCAGAGAGACCTTATTGGAGCCTTTCAATACTTAAAGGAGGCTATTGAAAGATGGGGATGGATTTTTAGCAGGGCCTATTGTTATAGCTCAAACTGGCAGACTGTATATTTAGACTAGATGTAGGAAGGAAAATTTTTATGGTGAAGGTGATGAAACACTGTAATAGGTTGCCCCACCCCTCAAAACATTCAAAGTCAGGTTGAACAGGGGGTTGTACAAACTGATCTAGGGGTTGAACAGGTCCCTTCTCATTACAGGGGGGATTGGACTATGTGACCTTTTAACACCCCTTCCCACCCAAGATATTCTATGTTTCTAGGATTAAAACTAGACAACCTTTTGTGCTTTAGGAGAGGTTTGTACACCAAAGCAGAAAAGTAACTATTACTAGGTGGTCTGGCTGACTCTAACTAATTTTTGTGCATACATGATCACCACCAATATGTTTTATATATTTTCCTTTAAGAAATGCTTTCATAAAATCATCCGTTACTTGAAACAACCAAGTTAATCTTTTGAGATCAAAGTTTTCTTTCCTGGTTCACTAGCTTGGCATAGAATAAATTGCATCTCTTTCTACAGTGAGTTTTGAAATAAGAAAACAATATTTCCCATTGTATCTGGCTACTGCCAGTGCTCTAACCCAAACAATCTCTGATAACAAGATGAATGACAAGCTTTTGGAGTGAATCCAGCATGAGATGTGAATATAGGCCACTGGAGCTATTGCTATTTATTGTGCCTCCATTTCACTCTGCTGAGCATGCTGACACAGCATTAATTAATAATCTATTCTGAATACAAAATCTCTGATACCATTTACATTATAATATTTTTATATCATGTTATGTGTCATTAGAGTAGACATAATGATAATATCCATTTTGTAATGGAAATCATTTTAAAAGACAGAGCGTTGAAACAACATGGTAGATGAAGAAAGTGTTATTTGATATGTATTCACTGAAGTATTGCCAGAAGGCAGAACATAGCAGGATGAGTAGAAGGCTACGAATACCACTACTCTGACTCCATTAATAAAAGCATTATATCTATTTTGATTATTGTCTGTTTTTCTGTCTTAAATCTTAAGTTTTTCCTTAATCCTCTTCTCTGTGAGTTCTTGGATTTTTTTAATATAGATTTGTGTTCTTATGAAGCTGCATAAAATGCACAGAAATTTCAAGTGAATTCTAGGACTTGGACTTAATTTGTGCATGAAGAAGGATGATCGGACCTTCTCATTACAGGGGTGACTGTGTCAAGACTGTGGGATATAAGTGATAAATTTCAAGGGATTCCCAAAAGGAAAGAATTCTTCCATGTTATAAAACATACAAGCCAGGACTTGGATTATACCCCTTCTATTGCATTAAGTCTGAATCCTAGAACCCATTTGCTGTTTTCTAAACTGTGCAGGCAGTTTTGCAAGACAGAATGTCCAACTCTTTTCTCAAGAAGAAATAAGTTGCTCATCTATTTCAGTCCTTCATTTATCTGTCTGTAGTATTCAGTAGGCTTTATTGTAGATCTTTAATATATAGATATGGTTCCTGTGTAGCTAGGTGGCTGCTGGCTAAAGGGGATTAGGGCTTTTTATGGGATGCGCAGGGAAGAGCATAGCCTTGCAGTCCAATAAAACCTGTGCTATGGCTGGTTGTGGTAGGTAAGCATAAATCATCAACCAATATGTGTCAAATCTCTGTAGATGCAGAAAATTATACAAATTATGCTGACAGTTTGCTGCTATTTGATAATTTTAGCCCTGCCAGATCTGGCAGTCAGATAACAAGGATTACTCAGGGTACCACAGTTACACTTTGCTGTAACTTATGTCAAGCTGCCTCTAAATACAGCATTAGGTGTAACAGTCACTTATCTCTGTCTTTTGTGGGGCTATGAACAATAAACATCTGACTGCTTAAGTGTTTTTATGCTGTGTTCAGTGTGTGAATGTGTGAACTTATGCCTTTAGAAGATTATTCTTTGCTTACTGTAAAGCACAGAGCAAATGCTGCAGTAGGTGGCCATCAACACCTCATGCTGAGCATGTCCAGGTGTCATTTCTCTCTTCTGGCCTCAATAACAGAAGCCTCCAAAGCAGATACACCTAAATGACAAATGGTTTGGTTAGTACTTCTGACAGTACATATCCACCTGCATCCCTTCCTAGTGGAATGAAAAATGTTTACAATTAAGATTCATTAGGCACTTCTCATGGGTTTTGTAACAAAGGCTATACAAATACACACTAATCTGTATAAATAAATTATCCTGACAAATAAAATATTTTGAATTATTATTATATTAAATATCATTTTTTAAGTCAATTGAAAATTCTCTGTTTGCTGAGCTGCTTTGTATTCATTCCCAAGCCATAAATACAGAACTGAAACAGCTATTTTTGGCTTCAGTGATGTGAAAAAAATAGTTAAAAATAATTGTACTCCTACACTTTAATGCCGAGCACTGGGAGTATGGGAACGGAGGAGCTAAGCTTGGAAATCTGGATGCAGTTTCTCACTTTTAGCACAGATGCATCATGACCTTTACACATTGGCACAACAGTATAGGATTGTTGCTGCACGTTTTCTGAGAGACATTCGTCTCTATTCCTGTTTACTGAAGAACAAAACAAATTTGAAATAAATAAAAAAATATTTAACTCTGCTTGAATCCAGAAGTATCTTTTATTCATTTTAAAGTATGTCATTACACTAACCTGCTCTATAGCAACAGCTAGGAGCTACACCCAAGATCAGAATAGAAAGATGGCTCATTGTTTTACACTGATTTTTAATTATCATTCATTGTAACAGTAATTTAAGTTCATTACAGCATCAATTTCTTAATGACTAGATGTATTTGAAATACCGTTGGTATGAAAGATAAAAGAAAGAACAAAAGTCAAACGCCTTTTTTTTCCTCCTGGGTAAAATGATGTCTACTTTAATAATACTTTGTACAGGTATAAAGGAGTTAAAATTATAATTTTCTCTATTATGCATATACTTATATTACATTACCTGACTTCAGCTAGTTCAAATTTGTTAGGAGTAACAGATGGAAATCACCCTGAGGTTAATATCTCTTCCCTTCTGAACTGTCAGCTTCCAGCAGGTTTTTTATATCCCTAATTTTGGTATGCTGCTGCTTGCAAATTCACACTGTAAGCCTTTTTCTTCCTTTTTACCCCCTTATTTATATATATGTGTGTGTGTGTGTGTGTGGGTGTGTGTGTTTATATTCTTCATTACATATCAAGGGCATTTTATACCTTTTTATTAATTATATTCATAATAACTGTGGTCGTATTCTTGTCTTCACGAGTCTGCTGTTTGATAACTCTTAGAAGCATTTGCTATCAGCTTTGCATTTCTCACAGCAAGTACTCTGAACGTATCTGTTCTTTGCAGTTCATCCTTCAACATTATTTTGATTTTCACTAAAACCTCACCAGAAATCACATGACAGTTATTTTTATGTGAAATGCTGAATGTTTAATCTCCTGTGTAAGATACTCAATGTATGCTTAAGGCATAAAAGGTGTGTTCTTATACTATGCAAGTATGAAAAGCTTCAAGCAGCTTTTGTTGTACATCGGGGAAGTGATAATGTTGTACATCCTGATGAAAACCAGGAAGGAGTACACTGGAAAATCCCATCCCTTTTTTTGTAGTAGGGAGTCTGTAAGATAGTCAAGACTGCATTTTATCACTATATAACAAATACTTAATATATATTGAAGTCAAAAACATTTTTAGACAAATTTATACCAATAAGTACTCAAATAAAATACGCTGCACAACTTCACAGATTATCACAGAAGCAAAAATTGAACAAGATCTAGTTCATTGTACACATCCTCAGACTCTCCCTATTAAGAAAAATCTTTTAGAAAGTAGTTCTTTAAAGCCCGTGGAAAAATCCTGAAGTGTAAAGCCTCGTTTAAAGCTACCATGCTATTCAATATCTCATCAAAACAGGATATTCTGCATGTGTGAGTGTGTGTGTGTATCTGAGAAGGATGAGTATACTTGAAAAGTATCAGAATTATTATCTCTGTGCTCCATGGGAAACACACAGAAAACTGCATGTCTCTGATAAGCTTAATCTTCAATATTCTTCTCAAAAGAATTTACCACTCTTGATATTGCATATACTTCCAAGTTACCTAAAACTAGTCATTAAAAGTATATTTTTCGAGTTGCAAATTAAAGTGCTCAGAAAAACCCCATGGAAGGTCAGGATTATGCATGTTAGTGTAAACCTCCCCCTGTGCATGGACATTTTAACATAGTCATTAATTACCCAGGCAACATTAAACTCTTTTTGACACTTGTCTGCAATACCAAGAATTACAGGGCTTACCCTGTGAAATCTCCACAGTTGAATCAGACATAAAACCACACACTGGATATCAAGTGGTTTGTGATGTAGCATTCACTAAGCACTTGAATTACTAGAATAACAGGTTTATGTTGTGTTTATCTCTGCAGACTAGGATTAAAGGAAAAACACTTGGCCTTACCATTTCATGAATACATGCTGAGAGCAGACACGTGATGGGAAAGAAAAACTTTAGGTAATTCAGGTTCTGATGAGAACTACATGCTGGTGTTCATAGCTCATTGCAGCATTTTAAAAACTTTACCCCCACGCCTCCTTTCTCCTCAAATCTTCTATCCAGACTCTTCCTTCTTCAGTTCTTGGTTTGGCCATTCCAAGCCCAGCTTTCAAGGTTTTTTGGTTTAAGTTTCTACTCATTTTTTTTTCCATTCTATTCAGATTTCTTTTCACTGGAAAAAAAAAAAAAAACCTCACAAAACAAACCAGGTAAAATTAGGATATTGGAAAAAGTGGTCTGCACAATCAGCACAGGTACTTTGTGGGGCCCACAGGAAATCAGCTATAGATTCCAAGGACTCTCTGTCACCACATTGAAGCATGACCAGTACGACTGAAATCTTGAAGATTTAAGAATTTTAAAGTAAACAAGCCTTCCAAGGGCATGCATGTACTGAAGTGTTGGGGAAAAAAAAAAAAAAGTCTTTATATTTGACCTACTTGAGCAGGGGTTTTGGAACATTGAAAAAGAAGTCACATTTCCTGCATGGCCCTTTCTCTACTGCTTTTCAAGGCATTTTACTACAGGAGAAAAAGAACAAGAATTATCAGAGAAAATTATACCTTTTTTTTTTTTTTTTCTTTTACAATGGTGAAAAAAAGTATTTTTGTGTGTTCCAATCCCTAAAAATGCCTGGATAGCTTTATTCTTTTTTTTTTTCTTTTTTGTTTCTTTTAGTCAGCCTACAGGCTGCGAAATTTCAGTCCAGATGGCTGAAGTTTGGCAAACTTATAAACAAACTAAATCAGGGTCTTAAAATGGAAGTGATGGGCAACATTACTAATTAGGCATTCTATATTTATTTTGCCCAGCTGCCTCCTCTTTTCCATCCCCAAATAAAAATAACCAAGAAAACGTAAAATTGAATTTGGTAAAAGATTATATGTTTGGGGCTTTGTTTTGGGGGAGGGATTAATGAAATCCTGTGCATTAATATCTAAACTTATACTTTTAGGTAACTATCTCCCCTGAAAACTTCAATTTTTTCCAAAACCCCTCTCTTTTATAATTGTTTGAGTTATTGAGTTATTCAAATTATGCTAATGTTCTCTCTGTAGGTGTAAATGTTTGACAGCTATGTGCATTCTAAAAAGAGTGCAGTCTTGTCCATTCACTGTTATATCTCAACTCCAGCTTTGTAAGTTTACCACTTGTGTCCAAAGTTAATGCCAAAACAAAGTGAAAAGTTATGTTGGTGGCACTCTGAACTTTCTGATCCTGGTTTCAGACAGCTTGTTTTGCCATCTTCCTGTTTTTCTGGTTTCCCTTTGGCACTTGGAACCTAACTGCACCCGCTCTGTGAGGAATCCATCAAGCACCCACTACACGCTGACAGACGGGCGCATCTTTTCCTCAGGCCTGAGTGCCTTGCTGCTGGTTGGCTCCACGCTGGAAGCACTTTTGATATTATGGTCTTTATTTGAACTTTTGAGGTCTCTGTTTGCTGGAGAAGATCTGTACTCTGCATCTCAGACGTGGTAATATGGAAAAGCTGGAAAAAGACAGCCATGGAACCACAGCACCATCAAGTGACAATTGCCTCTGTCACTGTAAACTCTACCTCATGAGCACACATAGGTCATTTCACTTTTGTCTCTCACCCTCTTTCAGCCAAGGGTAATAGAAAATACATTTCTAAGAGAATTATAACTGTCAAATAATTAAATTGAACCTATTTTTACTTATTAAAGTGAAACTTTATTCCATTAATACTTCCGTACCATGTTTTTTGGAAATAGTGCAACACATTTGGCTCAGGGTAGATACCAAAGGCTGCAGTGAAATGACTGGGCTTCCTTTCCAGCCACTTTTCATACACAAGGTAATATTAGGCACATCATTTAGTATTTCTATGCTTTAGATCTCCTGAACAGAGTGACAAAATAGTAGCTACCCCTCCTTTAAATGCAGCTGTACCAATTAAACACATTGTATCAAGGAACTATATAAGTTTAATTCCTTTATCATATTTTTATTTCTTTTCTGTTTCTCTAAGGAGTTCATGGGGATTTAAACTGACAGCATTACCTGTTGTGATCTTGCCTAAACAAACAAAAGTATTCACAGGAGTTTTCTGAAGCCCACACTGGCACTTCCAGTGGATCAGATGTTCCATCAAATCCACAAAGCAGAGAATAGACCACATCAGGAAAGTGTCATAGGAATCACAAGATGGGCATCAGTTCTTCTTTTATCAGGCCCCAAAGTGGACTAGAGGACAGCAGAGGACTCCAGTTAAGCATTGTGCTGAGTGAAGGGCAGAGGTGATTTTTTTCCACTTCTCCCACAGTCTGGAGCTTTCTAGCACCTGCTTTGATTCCACATGCAGAGAGACCCTTAGGCTGTGCTATCTCAGGCCTTCAGAGGCCTTTGAGACTATGCCTTTTCGCATGTAGTCTTTTTGTTCAGAGCAAAGAAGAGGAAAATGGGGTAAAAATAGCTTCATGTCACACTGAGATCCTTATAGGCAGAATGTAAGCCTAAATTGACACTATCTTTCCCAATAGCATATCTCCTTCATAAAATGATTATACCACAATTTAACATAGAAGGAGGTTTTATTGACCATTAATACATTATATATGCCTATGGAGAGAGATACCTAGATATGTAGACATGTATATATATATATATACGCATATACATATACATTGTAACAATGTATAGATAGATAGATAGATAGATAGATATAGATATATATATACATTGTAACAATGTACCAGGGTATTTTTCACTTTTATGACTCTTGTGAGGTTTATTCACAGATATGACCATTTAATAGTGGAACAATAAGCAAGGACGTCATAAATATTTTACTCAACCTCTAGAAGTAGATTCAGGAGATTTCACTGTTTATGCTCATCCCTGGCTCTGGAGGAGTCAAAGTGAGGGGGAAAGTAATCTGAACTAATGGCTCTTAGACTACCAGTAAGTAAATAAAGTCAGACATTAGCCATTGTCCTGAGGCCAAAATCTGCAATTCTGTTAATTTCCCAGGGAGTCTGACTGAATCAGAAACAAAAGAAGCCTTTCACTTGCTCCCTCAGTAGGTCCCTCACTCTTGCTAGGTATCCGGGGCTTGGAACTTTCTGGGGGGAACATACACAGCTTCATCTAGATGGAATGTGGACATTTGGATGACATAAACCTTTCTGACTGTGAAAGGAAACAGGTCTTGCTTAAGCCAGAGCATTCTACAGAAGGTTTTGGAAATGGAGAAATGTATTCCTACAATATAGTGAAAATATTTCTACATCCCTTGGGAAAAATATTGATGTGGTGGTAATAAAAGTGGCAATATAAAATTGAAGTACCAAGCTTCCAAAAACTCTTTGTGTAGATTTCTGAGACACATGAATCCCCACTATGTTCAATCTGCCTCTACATCTGGTCCCAAAACATGATTTGTGATTTTAATATGGTTGGTAAGACATAAGTTAATGCGTTTTTCTCTGCTAGAACTAAAGTATTTAATAAAAAATAAATTAGAGAGGGAAAGTCTAAAAATTTTGTAAAATGAGAGACAGAATTTCCTGAGACAATAGCCCACAGTAATACAGTGTTTCTTGCTGCCTGCAGGTCACCCCAACATCCTTATGGTCTTTATATTTAATAGATGAGTGAGGTGGGGGGACCTCACTGTTACAACCATTTTCCTGCCTGAAATATCTTCCTGTTTTAATGCTGTTCAGTTTTTTTCAAAATTATCATTTGAGCTTTTGCATCAAACTTGAAAATTTTGGGCTCGTTTTTCTTTTTTTGTTCGTTTGTCTATTTGCATGCTTGTTTTTCTAAAAGTGCCAAAGTTGTTCTGGGAGTCCAGTGATCACCGGCTTTTCTACAAGGCAGTCTTAGCTGCCTGTGTCACAGCACTCACAACACATTAATTTTCCATAAAGAGAGATAGTATTACATGTATTATGTGTTAAATAGCAGCCAAAAGTTTGCAGTACTGAGCAGTCTCTATAGCAGTTGTCGCTGTTTCCTCCTCCAGTATTTGTATCACTCTGGTATTATTTGTAGAATGAAAGTTGGAAACATAAAATCTCTCGAGTTGGAAGGGACCCACAAGGATCACGGAGTCCAGCTGCTGGTCCTGCCCAGGACAGGACAACCCTAGAAATCACACCATGTGCTAAGAGCATTTTCCAAATGCTTCTCAAACTACTTTAGGCTTCATGCTATGACCACCTTCTGGGGAGCCTGTTCCAGTGGCCAATCCCTCTCTGCATGAAGATTCTTCTCGTAGAATCCACTCTAATTCTCCCTGACACAGCTTCAGGCTGATTCAGTGATTCTATGGGTTAAAAATTCTATTTAATCCTGGGGGAATAAGGCCCATAAAAGTATCTTTATGGTAGTGTAATTGGTTGCCAGTTTCTTCAACTCTTATAAATATGTCTCTAGTGATGAGATATTTGATAGGAACTTATTTTTATAATCTAGAGCTCTGAAAGAGCCACAGGGATCTAGACATGTATTTCTGAATGAATTTTTGTTTGGCAGGGTCACAACTTCCTTTGCACAGCACACTGGAGTTCTAGGGCTAGTGTTCTTCACAGGGCTAACTCCAAGAACGATGTGGGTACTGTGGTAGTGAGTTTTGCACCTTATCTTTGTAATGATGGCTCAGAAAACATGGCTCAGGATTAAGAGTGCTACACTCAAGTATAGGCCAAACAGCTTTAGGGTAGATGTGCTGCATTGAGACAGTAGAACATTGCATGGACTGGGAGGAAGCTTGAAGCCACAGACCCCTCACTCTTCCTTGCTCCAAGGAGAGGTGCAGGGTGGTCATTCCATGGATTGGAGTGTTTTTATGAAAATAAGCATGTGTGAATCACTACAGGACAATTGTCTGGTGTAGTGGGAATGAAAAACATGACTTACTCCTTTTACCTGCTTCTCTGCAAAACTCGGGACACCCTGATTTCCATTTTTAGGTTTGCTTATGCATTTTATACCCAACCTTCTGTATCCAAAATGCATAAGAAACATAGGATCAGGCACTGGATATCAGACATCCTCCTTTCATTCTTTTCCTCTCTCCTTAGTGCCTGGCTATAGCCTCTTCCCCAGAATAGGGGGAAGGGTCTTCTGTGCTTAGGTTTGAGAACTACTGACTTTGAACACAGCTGTAGGGAGATCTGAAGCTCCCTTTCTGTGTTGTGAAGGCATATTTAGGTCAAACATGAGTTTTCTAAGCCTCTTTCTTCTCCGCATTTTGGTTTTTGTTACACAGTAAAACACACAAGCTAGATGTTCGTTTGTGGGAATGCGATGCCTATGTTTTTATTACGGTATTAATGTGTATTTGTTATGTCCCTGTTCCCCCTCCTATATCCCCTGGGTGTCCCCTTCCTAGACCCTTGCCCCTCCCATCTCCCTGCTGTCCCCAGACCCTCATTGTATCACCCGTGTTACCTTACACCTGAGACCACCCCATTGGCCACCGCCCCTGGGGTTCAAAAGCCCGTGCCCAAGTGGTTCCCCCGAGCTTTTAGACCTTCACCGTGATGGAATAAAGAACATACGGAGTGAAAGGACTTAAGCCATTTCGCATCTGCTCTCTTGGTTGTTCTGCCATCTGGGACCCAGAAGCTCTACATGAACCCACAACCTGCTCTCCCCTGCCAGTCTAGGGAAATTGCAGGAAGAGCTGCTGATTTTCAGGATCCCCCGCCCTTCAGCTGGCCGTCATCCCCCCTACTCCTTTGGGGGATGCACCGTGGCATTCGTTGGATCAAACAAAGGCTCTTCCAACAGAAAATTCTCCAGTGTCATGACTATTGCTTGTTCCACAGTGCTGCTCTCTGCTAGTGGTTAGTACCAGTTGGTGTGGGCTTCTCAGAGGGAACCAGGGCAGCAGATGGTCACACTGACCAAGGCAGCACCACCAGCACCTCTCTGAGCTCCTCTCCACTGCTCCCTTTCTCAGAGCCTGACTGAAGGGGCTTACACTCAACGTGCTCTGCAATCAACCTGCTTGAATACCTTCAGCAGAGGAATCATCTTTCAGATCTAAATGCTGCTCTTAATTTAGGAATGGAATTTTCAATTTTTTGACCTTTAAAACCAGAGAATTTTTCCCAGAGCAGCAGCTGACTTTTTAATTATACAGTAAAAAGAAAAATAATTCATCTTAAGAAAATCAACATTGTGTTTATAAGGTTGTAGAAAATGAATGATAATAATTTAGCTATATGTATAATTATATTAATCTTAGGAAAAAATACAGAGTTCACATTTATCATGAGGGGATCTTCTATTACTTTTGGAGTCTAAAGAAGCTAATGAACTGATTACAGTAATAATGGGAATAAATGAAATAAGTCATCCTACAGAAATAGAAGTTGAAGTCTGAATTTAGTATTCTTACAGTATAATTTTTCCAGCTAATACCTATGTCTGTAGCACATACTTGCGAGGCAAATCCTACAACTGAATCGACATTGTTTGACAGGTCCCAGCCAATGTAATGGTGCATTCCCTCAGGCTAATTTTATATAAAACAGACAGATAAGGAGGGGTCTGAGATTCCTGTGGCAGATGATTATTCACAAAGTTTCTAAGTCAATGGAACACTTAAAAATCCAAATGTTATTATTAATTATTAATGTGAATGAATGAATTAAATTACTAAGGTAATTGAAAAAGTGCTAATCTGATTCTACTGTTCTGAGCTCTGTGAGAACATTTTTTATCATTTAGGAACTGTTTGAGGTTTTTCACTTTCTTCAAGAATCTACAAGATTCTTGTATTAATGATGCTGAGAAATCAGATATGTAATTGTAAGGTAAGGAGCTTGGGAAACAGAAAGATTGAAAGAGGTTGCACAGCTAAGATTTTATAAGGAGAGATTATTAGATTTGTTCATTAAATAAAAAGGATGTCTTTATAGTACCATGGAATTGTGGTACTAGAAAGAGTCATGCTACCTTAAGGAGAGAATATTTTACCATTAAATCCACTCACAACCACACAGTTGGACAAGAATTCTTTTAAAAGTAATGAGTTATATACATATATTAATATCTAATAATATCTCCTGATTTCTTGTAAATTAACATTATTCTTTGAATGTGTCAGATGTATGTGCATTACAAAGTCCTTATTTTGTAGGGTCTTAGAACTTAATCCAAAACCTGAAATTATATGAACTTTTAAAATTAAATCTGATTCTTATTTTGAAATTTATTTGTTCATGGCTTATGCAGTCCACTCAATATTTTCCTAATTGAAGCATGTAAATTTCAAGGATAAATCTGTCATCAATTGTTAGAAATATCTGCACTTTCAAAATACTGTAACAATCCGTCAGCCTTTTCCAGATGTTTTTCAACCTCCAGTTTTTGCCTACCAAAAACTCCAAAGACACCCTTATCCAACTCCTTCTATGTGGGCTGGTCAAATGAAAATATCATAATGTGGAGGAGGAAGAATTCCCTGGAGAATATCTTGATCTCATTCTACTTGTTCTAACATAAAAGTCTGATGAAATTATGGAGACCTGCAATGATACATGCCATTAACTGGAGTATTATACATCTTCAGCTTAGACTACTTTTAAATAAGATGGATGCCATAAAGCTCTCTGGAAATCTATCAAAGATTCTGTTCGTGCAAACCAGTTAGTAGAAGAGTGATCATTTTATACCAGTCTTGCAGTTTTGAAATGCTTCATAAGAATCTCTTCAGCACAAGGATCTCAATGTACAGAGATTTCAGAATGCTTGAATGTGCTTATTTCCTGTGTTTTCCTTATAAAGTGATCCAGTAGAAATGATACATAAGAGAAATCATATTTTTTTAAGGAGTAAACCAGAAATTGTTACTCCTCCATAGTTTTGAAGGTAAAGGTGTGAAAGCATTTGTGTCTTGCTGCTGGAGTGAGTCACTTTTGGATAATACTCAGTCTGGGTTAAGCTGGTAAAACCTGCTCCTCAAAGAGAGGAGCAAACCATATTGGACATTTTTAAAGCATCATTTTGATGCCAGGTGACAATGGCACCTTTAAAAATGAGAAATGGAGGGCCACTGTATTGATCTTTCAATAGACATCAGTCCTCCTACAGTTGCAGAGCCTACAGCAATCCTGTGAGCTACTGTGAACTTTTCCTCTGCAAAAATGCTGAAAACTACTAAACGTATTTCTGCATTTTTTTTAATTTTAGCAATGTTCTTAAATTTAGGACAAGAAAAAAGTCACTTAGAGATGCTATAAATAGCCCAGTATTCCAAATTTTATAAAGGCTTGGAAATCTCTCTACTAAAACGTTGATTATATTTTAAATTTTATAATTATATTATAAAAATATATATTTCATTTAAAATCATGTAATGGATTAAATCAGTTAATCACAAACACCATAGAAAGAAATTAGAGCTAATAATAGTAGATGGAAACATTTAAAATTCTACTGAGATCCAGAAATGCTTAAAGAGAATTATATATTCTCACAATGAGAACTTGAATTTGCACAAAGAAGAAGGGTCTTTCAGCATTATTTAGAGAAATATTTCATATATTTTTTAATAGCCACTCTATGTTCCAAATTCTTGAAAGAAAAACTGTAACAATCTTGCACATATTATTTACTGTGTCATAACATTGTATCTCAAGTAAATACCCTAATATAAAAAGTAGAATTTTAGATTATGAAGATGACTACAAGTGCAATTTCATATCTGAGGCCTGCCTCAGATATGATTTTTAAGAAACATGTTCATGATCAACTTCATAGTTTTCCAGTTCAGCCATCAATATATTATGAAAAAGGCAGCACTTGACCAGGCTTTAAGGTAATCATTCGTTATTCCAGATCTCTTTTTTCCTTGTGGTTTTTTTTGTAGAGTGAATACTAATACAACCACAGGCGAAGCAACATTTCAGGAATCAGGAATATAGCAAATGTTTGTGTGTGTCCCTCTAGAATTCTATGGGAGATAGGGGAAAAATAGAGGCCAATTAGAAAATCAACTTCTAAGAATAAAAATAAAAACCTAGAGAGGAATGGAAAAATTTACAGTTCTGTGTGCAACATCACTGATCACTTAGAAGTTTCTGATTTTTTTAGAAAGGTTTCTAATGCTTGATTATTTAGTAAAAAGGACATCCTTGTTAGTCAGTAAAGAATTCCAAGAGCGTCATTATAAATTGCATGTCTCAGTGAAGGAAATAAACTGAAACTACAGCTAATATTGTCCCAATTTATCAAAACTATTATTTTTCTTTTAATTTATTCCAAAAGTTGGAAATAAGTGCCTAGGTGATCCCTATTTCAGGTTGCCTACTAATTATTTTCTTCTTAAAGTGAATAGTTGTCTGGGATGTGTTGGAGTAATTCTTGACCTTTGAAGTCAAAAGACACAGCTGATTACTGTAAAGTCTAATTATCCCTTACAGGGATAGTCACGCTTGCTAACTTTGCTTTGAAGAAATTAGGATCCTTGGTGCATACTTAACAAAGAAGGAAGATTACTCCAGGGGCTGAATTAGACCAGGTGGCTAACTTCTGATAGGTTTTAGCAACACACTTGAACAACCCCAATTTCTAGAAGAACAAGGCCCACAGACTCAGATGTACTGCTGATTTTTAACGTACAGAGACAAGGCACAAATCTTTATTTATGTCTCTCTTTCTGACAATGCTTTGCCTAGTCCAGACCAGATTATGTTTCATTTCCTTTCCAGCAAGAACACATTTCTGGCTCATATCCAGCCTGGTGTCCACTGGAATCCCCAGGACTTTTTCTGCCAACCTGCTTTCCAGCTGTATGGCCCCCAGCGTACATTGCTACCTCCCCCAGTGCAGAATTTTTCACTTCCCCTCGTTGAACCCCACGAAATTCCTGAGAGTCTATTTCTCCAACTCTTGAGGTCCTTCTGAATGGCAGCACAACCCACTGACTGTGACATCATCCACTCCTCCCAGTTTAATGTCATTTACAACCTTGCTGAGGGTACACTCTGCCACATCATTCACACCGTTAATAAAGATCTTAAACAAGAATGGAGCCAGTACTGGGTTCATTAGCATATCTGTTCCAATTTATCAGTGACATACCAGCAGCAGTATTAATAAAAAAGTACTGAATGTACTTAGACCTGAAAATATTTCACCTTCTGGACTCTTAAAACAATTGTCTGTAGCAGAACTTAAAATTTCTCCAAACTGAGGAATTCAAATGAATGAACTTAGTAGTAAGAATATAGACTCACACCACAAAAAAAAAAAAAAAAAAAAAAAA
>WEZZ01007529.1:0-15173 GCA_013400585.1 Chloropsis cyanopogon | reverse complement strand
AAGACAGAAAAGAAAAATGTAAAAAAAAATAGTAGTGAAGAAAATAATCTGCAGGCTTATCCAGTAACCTAAACCTTGTATCAAGGTAAGCCATTTATTTCAAGTGACGTGTGTACAACCCTGAGGCTTTGAGGGCACAGCTCATTTGTGTTGTTAGACACTGACACACACAGACGAATGAAAGATAGGGAAAATGTGAGAAAAGTGAAGAAATAATGTGAGCAAAGGCAAGAAAGCTGTCAGGAAGTCATTCAGGGACATAAGCAGCTTACAGAGCCTATGAGCAAGTATAATGTCTCTAAGGAATATGACCTTAATAAATGCAGTCCATTACACCTTTAGAGTCAGTATAGCTTCAAAGCTATTTGCATGTAAATGATTGCATTTTCTGCCACCCAGTATTATCTGATGATTATAAGCATAGCATTTTTTTGTTGTTGCTCATATGATTTATGCTCCAGTTCTGCTTAAAAGCTACAGAGAAGAGCTACTGATGTCAGCAGAACTTGGTACTCTACAAAAGTTGAAAATAAAAAGATTCAACAAACACATACTTTTAAATTTTTTTCTCCATATTTTCAATATAAAAATATGTTGCCTTTAAGTAATACCCTACTTGGTTGTTTTTTAGAAGAATGTAATACATTTTACAGTTATCAAACACAGTAAGACTGACTAGAGTGACCATTGATTTAAGACAATCTGATAATATGGCACTGAGATAACTACACATAGATACACAGCTTTTTCCCAACTTTTTCCCACAGACGGATGCCAATAAATTAAAAAAAAACAAATAGTTGGCATTGAAAATTAATACAGCTGCATTTGCAATAAGATGTCTGCTGCTGATGAATGGCAAATACTGTGACCCACATGCAATATTTTAAAAAAGCCACGCTCACAATCTCAAAAGCATTATCATAGAATATGCTTAGTTAGGAACTTTTCAGGATAATCAATTCCAACTCCTGCCCTGTGCAGGACACCCCAAGAATCACATCATGTGCCTAAGAGTGTTGCCCAAATCCTTGGACTGTCAGGCTTGGTGCTGTAACCACTTCCCAGGAGAGTCTGTTTCAGTGCCTCAACATTCTTTGGGTAAAAAACCTTTTCCTGATATCCAACCTAAACCTCCCTCTACTCATCTTCATGTCAGCCCCTCAAGTCTTGTCACCGGCCATGAGAGTGAAATCAGTACCTGCCCTTCCGCTTCCCTCACGAGGACCTTGAAGACCACAATGAGGTCTTTCCTCAGCCACCTGTTCTCCACTCTGAACAGACCAAGTGTCCCCAGCTGCTCCTCATGCAGCTTCCCCTCCACACCCCTTATCATTCTCACCGTCCTGTGTGACCCAGTTAGATATGTATTACAAATAAGACATAATCAAGCTACATCTGGGCCCATTTTGATTATGAAAATTGTGCAACTGTTCTCAAGTCTGAAGACATGGCCTACACCAGGTTATGTCAGAGACTAAAGTCTTCTTAACCGAGGTATGAAGTCTGAGCTCCATGGGTTTTGTCCCTGTGAAACACACGAATTTAAATTATTTGTACTGGCGTACTTTCCGGAGAAATGGATGATTTCATCTTTAGTGCTTATATGTATGGTAGCACTTTCTCTCGTTTCTAGCTCTGCTGTCTTTATGATATAAAGTAGATAATGAACATCAAACATCACTGTATTCAATGAAATCTCATTTGAATTGGCTTTCTCTACAGGACATGAACCTAACACTTTAGATTACATTCTAAGCTGCTACTCTTATTTGACTACTTGAATCAAAATTCGGAATCCTGTTAAAGTTTCTTCCAAAAGAGAAACTGCTGAATAAAAGCCAAACTCTCTGTTCTCTAGAATCTAGAGGCTCACTGCTGTCCTCTTCTTCCATGTCTCCATCCTCCCCAGGGCTGTGCCTCATGGGCTCTGTTGGATTTAGCTGCAGCGTCTGCAAAACTTTTCAGCTCTAGCCGTTCTACTCCTTCATCAGGCAGCATGTTCTGTGCTCAACTAGTGCCATTAAAGGCTGAAAATAACAATGCAAATGAAAATTGATGGCTGACTTCACTTAACATGCCAAGTTATTAACTAATACAGTTTCTGCAATAAGAGTGTCCAGAAGAAGCAGAAAGGGAAAGCTCAAAGAAATAAGCTTTTCAACCACTCTGGCTCTGTGATAACATGATTACAGGTGAATACATGATTAATACCCTCCTACATCACTCCTACAAAAACAAGGCAAGAAGCTGCCTTTGACCATGTAATTACCACAGTGTAAGTCTCAGAAGGGTGTCTCTGTTTTATCAGGATGTATACTTATCCTAAAGTTAGAGGCAATTATTGTTTCAACTATACCTAGTCCTATGGAGGAATTTAAAGGCATTCAAAAAAAGGAAGTGAATGTGTTAGCCAGTATCAGTTGAGTATAACTCAACCCACAGCATTAATATTCCTTAAACATCAACATGTGGTGAGTAGTAATTTAGGAGGAAAACACTTTGTGAAGACCAGTATAATATAATTTTACCCATCAGTAAGCAATATAGCACATCCATGAAGATTATTTACATACTGACAGCTGGTCTGATGATGCCCTTGCCTCCCTGCCTATCACCTAGGCTGTGCCAACACAGCAAAACACTTAGTGCATAAATCTTAGCATTTAGCAATTTCAGCAGTTTTGGATGGTCAGAGGTGGCTTGTAAAGTCTCCATAAAATTTGCATGGCCAAAATTTTATTTGCATCATGACGCTGGCTTCTTGCAGCACAATGGTGTTGTGATTCCGTCTGCCTTGGAGCCATACATGACTTTTCTTCTAATGTAATCCTCTACTTCAAATGGCTTTACACCCTCTGTCTTATGTAAGAATATATCTGGTATTAAAACAGCTTTTGTAGCAGTGGACTCTTTTGAAATTCCTAATCTGCTCAATAAATTGTTACTCCCCTTTACAACTCAAGTAGTTATGGCAGCATAGTATTACATTTCATTTTATTCAGTGGACTGTGACAGCCCATAACTGTGACCTTTTTTTGTGGACATGCTTATAGTTGTCAGGAATTATGACTTGTAGTGATCCACAAAAATGCTATTGCATTATCTCGTGATAATGTAAAGTAGCATATAATATATCATTGCAGTAATAACAGCCTTTCACTTGTTCCATTCTCTTCCCCTGTTTTCAAATGGCAAAATAGCAAAACAGAATACAAATATATCAATTTGTACCATTTTTTCTTTGTTTGTGAATTGAACTGGTGTTATTGATGCAAGCTATTGGCTTCTCTAGATACCCTATAATTTGAATGCATGTTTAAATTACACTTTTTCTCTAGGTTTAAGGAGACCTATAGAAACACTTCCTTTCCAGGCTACTCTGCACTCTTTCCATCAAATCTGACATAATAGATGTTTGAACATAAAAATCAATTGCATGATATGTCTAGTGCTTTTCTTAGCCCACAGAGCTACTATAATTCATAGCCATAAGTCAAGCCATGTAAAACTATTTAAAATGACTAAAGATATAACCTCCTATAAAACTGCCATAATCCTTCCCTGCAGGTTATTTCAGTGTAAATTTTCTGTAACATATGGATGATCATCTGATCTTCATATATCTGAATATTCTGGAAATGAAAATGACTGTACACATCAGAGCAGATCTTCAAATATTTGTATTGACTTTTTATTTAAATATATTTTTAAAATAAGTCAGGCAATTTTATCTAACCCTCTATAAAATTCTTGTTTATTTTCCACAACAATTAAATCACAGAGAATGAATTGGTTGTAAAAACATTCAGTAAATCACTTAGTGCATTAGTAAATCACTTAGTGCATTATTTAAGGTTACTTAAATATAAAAAAATACATGATAACTAAAATTTAAAAGTTCAAAACTGAAGTGAAATACTTCTAATAAAAGATCATAAGTAAAACCACTTTTATCTCACTCTTTTTTCACCTTCATTGTCACATTTGCATGTAGAGTTCCAGAATTTTTCCTTTCTGCTCCCAACTTTTTTTTCTAGATCTGTGTGGGCATTTTTTCATTAACAGCTCTGCTGAATAGCAGCTTCAATTTTGACAAAAGCTTCAAACAAGGGCAGCCTTCCTGGATAAATTTATTCCTTCTACTGCTCAGAGATCTGTAGTTATCAACATTATATTTGAATATATCAAATGCCTATATTTTAGGGGTGTCTTTAGGGGTGAGAGTGAAAGACCACAGCTCATTTGCCCTGTGCGATCACTTAGGAGTCTTTCTCTTTTGCCTTCAAAGAGCATGTCACAAGGGGCAAAAAAGATTAAAGTCTCTGATGCTCTTCTTTACACATGTAAAAAGCTGCTGCCTATCTTCAGTTATTTTTTTTCTTTTGTTTCCTTAATTATCAGCTTCCTGTGGGAAACCAAAGTAATTTTCTTTAAAATAAATAAGAGTACAACATTAAATTTCATTTTTTCACTTTTTTTCTTCTCTTTAAGAGACTTTAATCAGATCTGTGGAAGTGATGGGGGAGTATGCTAGTCTCTAACCTTGCAATTATTTTAAGATTTTTGAGCCTATACGCAGCTATTCTCTGAATTCCTCCGTGTACCTTACAACAAGACTATTATGGCAAAGAACTTGGACTGCATAGTAGCTACTCTTAATGTTTATTCATAAGGTTTTGCCTTTGAAATTAATTTGTAAGGTCGGCCTGGAAACACTCATATGTACAATTATGTCTCCGTAGGCTTCTTCACAATAACAATCTGCCACCATGCAGCTCAGCACACCTTGTGGCAAGGCCAGTGGGACCTGCAGGAAAGGGCTGACAGGAACTGTGGAATCCTCTGGATCTTTCCCCCTCAGGGAATTCCCTAGAGCCCTCCCCTGGAGAGACTTACCATAGAGTTTTCCCACCTGAGGGGACAGAAAAGACTTCCCCATGGATCCTTGCACAACACTGATACATCCCAGTTCCTTCCCCCATATGTCCCACCTTCCCCTGGTTCCTCCTTTCCCTGTTTCCTCATTGGTTGAGGTTGCTCCAAGATGTTGTGACATCTCTGTGCTTGGAAGGATATCAAGGCCTGGAACAAGCCATGAGCAGCCTGGTCTGACCCCACAAATGGCCCTGCTTTGGGTAAGGGGTTGGACTATAGATGTCCTGAGGTCCCTTGCTGCCTGAAATAAGTTGCTACTCTGTGCTTCCACTTCTGATATAAATAGTACATCAGAGATAACAGTGTAGAAAGCTCCATATTGAAGGAGTAAAAACAATATCAGAATGGCACAGCACGGGAAGTGGTATTAAAGACATTAATTTCAGTCAGAAGTGGTGAAATCAGGAACTACACATCTGAAGAAGCAGAAATGTTATATGGTAAATAGCGACTTTGTTGGAAACAGGGAAATCCAGTCAATATTTCATTTTAACCAGTAAAACTATATGTCAGGAGGACTCGAGGCCTGGTCCATTTCATAAAAGTGCATGGCTAATTTATTTTCCAGGAGAATTTTCAGACACACTTCATAGTAGCAAACATCAAAATATGTTAAGAAGTATCACGGCTCGCCTTAGCCGCAGACTGTTCACACCCTCTGAGCCAGCCAGGTTGCCTGACTCCAGCTGGATGATGGTGACAACACCATCTCTGGGAAACCAATCCTTGTTCTGTTGTCTTTGGTTCAACATTTGTAAAGGGATAGGGAAGGAGGGGAAAAATTATAGAGCTGGAGAGTTTCCTTTTGTAGTGAATATGCTGCAAAATCTTGATAAATGAGCGATTTTTGTCAAAGATGTGAGTATTCATATGCATTTATTTTCTGCATATCTTCATGTTTTTTCCTTCTTTGTTTCATGCATGATATTTTCCTTCTGCATAAATACTACTTCTGTTTGGTTAAACTGAGTGGAGTGTGTAGAGCTGAAAGCAAAGACTATTGCTAAGGGTAAACTTGCTTGAAACCATGCTATACTGATGCAAACTCAAGAGGAAAAAAGTATTTGTATACTACGTAGCCCTTTTTCAGGCAATATGGAGTCTGGATAAGTATTCCTAGACAAAATCATTGAAAAGATTACTTTGCATTGATGCAAAGACAATATTTTTCTTACTTTTCCAATTCTATTGGCCTGCCAATTGTCTCTTTTTCCTTTTATTTTATTTTTTTTCCCCACAAGATACTTCCTAGCTATTCCATTGTGGTCAAGCCTAATACTGAAATTCAGTTGCCCACTTTTTAGCACTGTCTATTCTCTAGGTTCCTGAATGTGTTAAATATCTCCCTGACTGCTCTGCAAGTTCCCAAGACACCTGGCTGTGTGCTGGAGTACCTGCTGTAGCCACACAATGCAAGGATAGGTTTCCTTCCCAACACTCCACTGCCACCCAAGGTCCTGATATAAAGCTGTGGAAGAAAGCTGACCAGCTGGAGCCCCTAGCACTGGCACAGGTGATCATCAGCAGGGGTCAGACACCAATTAAAAGGATTATTTCCTTTGGAGGTACTCTGATACTTCTAAAAGTAATTATGAGAAAGTTGAAAGTTACTCTGACAGATGCACTTCAGCAAGCATCCCTCCACTCACTTTCAAATAAACATCACCTTGTGCTCTGGTGATGTGGAGTGCACTGCAGGAGACAAGCACTCTCGAGAAGATGAGGCATTATTTGGGTCACAGCTATATACTTTTTCTTCCTAAAAGACATCTTCAGTTTCTGCCACCTCTGCATTACCATTACTTCTTACCACTCTGCATTACTATGATCTTTCCTGTCTTCATTTGCAAGTGCTTGTGAGCCCACCCTGAAAGCTTTAAAAATGACAGTTTTAGTAATCTGGTTTACAGGGTGTGCTAACAAGCTGCCTGATTTAGGCAGAGACTTGCAAGTGTTGAATGGATGCAAGAAGAGGCAGAAGGAAATCGAAACCTAAGTAACTGGCTTTACCTCCTTCCTAAGAAAGCATGGTGAAGAGATGTTAGAAAGTTACTCATGGCAGCAATGAACTCAGAGCACTGAATGATTAACCCTCTCCTCAGAATACTTAAGGCGTCATATATGTCTTGAAAAAAAAATTTCAAACATACTAGTATTTTCTACAAGCAGCATCCCCTTGGGCAGATTTGTCAGTCTAGTAGCAACACTTAACAGTGCATTTATGGTTTTTCCTATTGCTAAAAATAACACCACAAAAATTTATTAACAAAAGTTTAATCAATCATTTCCCTATTGCTATTAAGGGATTTGTATATGTAGTCTACAAGGGATTAGAAGATGTAGCCTACAGCTTCTCTTCAGAAGTGTAGCGAGACTTAGAAGCTCTGTTCTGTCACAGCTGCCTTCATATGGCCTCATTATTTCCTTGCATTCTTTTTTCTCCATACCTGAGTGTTCCTCAAGCAGTTATTGGTATTTTATTTCTTGATGTTCATCTAGTCAGTATAGTGCCTGACCCTTCATTATCTACAGGCATAGCCTCTATCCCTTGGCCTTGCAGACTCCCTCAGCACAGATAAAAGACTATTATTCCTTTTATTGTACGTTCCTATTTGCTGGAAAGAAATGGACATAAACAAATAAATGAATGATAGATTTTTAGTTGTGCTTTCATCTTCATCAAGAACAAGCTTACCTGGTTCATCATCAGTGATAAGCAATCTATAATGGTTGTGTGCTAAAATATTTTTATCAGTTCAGGAAATCTTCCTGTAAGAAGCACAAACACAAGTATTCCTTAGAAGAAGAAACCCTTATTTAACAAATGAGGTTGTCCCATTATTCACAAAAAGGTTGTTTTTTCTCTGTTACTAAGTGCCACCAAAAATGTATGTTTCTGATTACATTTTACTGTTAACAGTGTAGCAGAAATTATCTTTGGTGGATATGCAGGATAATGTCAGAAAGCTATACCTGCAGCTATTTATCAAACAAAATTTTTTAAATAAGGTGAAAAAAAGAGGTAAAAACAATTTGAAAAATTAGCTATTAATATCTGCAAAGATTTCATCATCATAGGTGCAAGGTAGTTCTCAGCATCTATTTTAGTTCAATGTTCTAATAGAACTTTCTATGTGATATATGAAATTACATAAAAATATGCAATAGATCCAAATACCATAGTGCATTACCAGTCTGCACAGTAATGCAGGGTGATAAAAGAGTCAGAAACTGAGAAGGTTTTTAGGATGCAAAGGTATAAAGCCATGTCTGTGCCCTCAGCACACTACTTGTACATAGTATAATTGACTGAAACTTTCACATTTGCAAAACCCTATTACCTTAATCAAAATAAAATCAATAGCAGAGGGCATATAAGTGCTTTCTGTAACATTAATCATAGATGTTAATTTCTCATAGCAAGGCATTTCACATCTCTTTCCTAAGTTGTCTGGGTCATCTATGTTGAGTGACTGGTTTGATGGCAAGTGATTATGATGGTTTTTAGTGTTACTTCTTCCAGGGAGTGTTGGTCTAAGATGTCAAAAAATAAATGAAGTAAGGTGGAGATATGCCTGAAAAACAAATTGTGGCAAATTCTTATTTTAGTGTTTTAATTTATTCTAGGAAATATACTCTTTGAATAAAGTGTGACTTGACCTTCTTTTACAGCTATAACTTCAGAAATACTCTGATTTTGGAACAGAGAAGTGATTTCATCTGGATTAATGGTCAGTCTAATAGTCCAGGCTGAACATAGGTCTTCATTCATCAGATGAATGGAGTCATATTAACAATTAGTAAAAAAATAGATGCATGCTTCTGGTTTTTCTTTTCTGTTGTTACACTAAAAATTTGTATTTCTGTACAATCAAAACTAATTTGGATATTTACTCTTGTTCCCTCAAGAAACAACTGTTAGTAGCAAATTTAAATCCCTTCAAGCATTCACCCACAGCGTTTGCAGCCTTGTAGAATTTTTCAAAAATTTTTTAAGAAAAAAAATATTTAAAAAAAATTAACAGACTGGCTGGTTGTTGTCAGGAACCAAAAACTGGCAAATACCTAAATATAAATTTCAGAAGCTGATTGCAGGCTGCTCTTTGACATTTATCATAAGATGATTAATCATTAGATTGTTTCTCTGATGTAGATGACAGATATCTTGCAATTACTGTAGCCTGAAGAAACTAAAAACAGATGTGAATATTAAACACAGCCTTTTGAATACAGGGTTTCTAGCTACCCTGTTAAATTACAAGTGACATTAGCCATATTTGTTCTCAGAATGTAGGCAGAATAATAGAAATGTTTTATATTTTATATCTATGTCTATCTATCTACCTCTCTATCATCTTCCTTTATACATACATATATATATCATAAATATTACTAGCATTATGATCATGGATTCATTTGCGAGATTTCTGTTGAATTACCTACACATTATACACAATATTCAACGCATATCAGAACATTTATTTCTAAGGAAACCTGTTACTAGAAGGTTTCTAAGGGACCTGTTACCAGAAAATGCAGCAATATAATTTCTAAAATGTACAATTCGAACTTCTGCTTTTGTTGATGGTGCTGTCAGAGCCTCCTGCTAGCATAAATGAGAGACTTCACTGCCAAGAAAAGGAAGCACACCTTCTTCATCTGCTTTCCTGATTTCTCCCTCTAACTGTGTCAATCAACATATCCTGGCTTTGCCTAATGCTGGGTACAAATGATTTATCCAGTTAGCAGACCTCCAAGTGTCAGTGTACATGCATGGTTCTGCTTATAATGAGCCTCTTGCCAGACTGGAGATGCTCCTGGAACTACCACAATGTTCAGTGTGATCTTCTGGTTTGCTTCCCATCAGACATCCCAGAAGTCTGGTCATACTGAGAAACTGCAGTACTTGTCATTTTGATCACTCTTTTTTTTTTTTTTTTTTTTTATCCTAGTTGTGCATACATCACATTACTGCCAAAGAGAAGGTAAAAAGTGAAGTTCTCCCCAACTGAAGTCACAGTAAAGTTTGTGCCTCTTCATGGCTCAGTCCACAGGATGTCACCTTTTCACTCAAGGCTCTCTTGAGGATCTCAGGGTGCTCTGGAAGTGCTAGATGTGAAGTGACTTGTGTTCTGGGAGTTCTAAACACAATTATTCTCTCCTGGCACTCTATCAGACCTAAACTCATTACTTCCTTTAAAAAAACTGCTGGGAGGTGCTCTCCTCATATGCTTGTGGCATCTGTTGGGCACTGCTGACCTATCTCCTCCTTGTTGAAAATCCTAGAGTCCTGCAGGTAGTGAAACAGATCCAATGAACAAGAAAAACTGCTAGGCACTGACTGTTTTCCCCAGATTTTACCCTTAGGAAGTCTTTTCAAGACAGAGAGGACCATGAATTTAGACATTTTTAGTGCATTGTGGAATCACAGCAGAGATCTGAGCTACTGCTGACTAAACCTGGCAGAGAGTCAGAAACAGCACAGGCCCCTGGTGCAGTGCTGAGCCCAGTATGGCAAACCCAGCTGACAGGCTGATGCAGCTAAGCTGCTGCCAGCATCTTTGCAGGGCTCCATCCTGGCCTACACAGACCTGTCTGTCGGAGCTGGCGCATTCCTGAACAGTTCTTCCTTCCTCCCTTCATTTTTCTATCACTTGATCATTACAACGCTGTGGTAAGAATGTTCTACAGCTGTAGGGAATGACAGAATTTAGGCAAGTTGGTAGACAAGGGGATCAGGCCCTTAGTTGGCGTTTGGCATCTCTATGGATAGTTGACTTCATGGACCCATAAAAGGGATTACACCATATGAACCAGTTGTCTAAACAAATCTGATCATTGCTTGAGCTGCTTCAGCTACATCAAATAGGAATATCAATCTCAATCATGGTTATCTAGAAGTGACAAGGACTAAAATGCACTATTTTCTCAAGTATCTGTCTTCTTGGGGTTTAACAGGTCTTACTGGTTTAAGTAGTGCTGAGATAACACTATTATGCATTCAGGAGTATAAAGCTTTTCAGAAATATCTAGCAACACTGGCATTCTCCATACATATACAGCAATGGCAGCAGTCAACTTCTATAAAGTTTCTCAGCTAATTTGATTTTCGGCATATACTTTTAGCAAAGCTGAAGGCCAGGCAAGTATCCAGAGACAGATTTATTGCTTTTTTCCTGAGCCATTACACAGACAGTAATTTTCAGCCAATAAAATAAAACAGTCCTTGAAACTGCTCTCTGCAATCTCTCAGGCAGGATCTTCAGGTCATATTTACATCATGATGAGAAGATGGAGGGATGGGTAAAACATTTTTTTCTTAACATACAGAATGTGCAATTTAAAATTTTCCTGATTATGACAGGATTTTGGTACTAAGCCCAAGATTTCTACTTCAGATAGCAAGACTTCTGCAGCTCTAAGGAACTCGAATCAGGTTTACAACATCAGCACAGCAGCCTTGTTATTGGATGTCACAGTGCCAGCTCTGTACTGTAATGGTCTGTGTGACACCTGGAGAAGACAACAGATCACTGCATGTTCCTGGAGGGACAGAGGTCAGTGCACCAACCTATGCTCAAGCAATATCTAATATTTGCTCCTGATGTACAATTTGTGGAAATACTATACCTTCCCTACAGTCTCTGACAGCATTTTCCTAGACACCACAAAATGGCTGCTGCATCTGGACACATCATGTAGAAAGCACCAAATCTTGTGATTTCAGATCTTTCAGTGTTTCCATAACTGCAAGAACTGGCCATAAGCCCCACCTCTGATTCATTTGCCCTATCCTTTTAAAATTTCTATTATTTAATATAAATATCTTATAAAATAAAGCTTGTCCTTCGTTTCATTCCTTTTGCAATATCTTCCTCCCTGCTTTTGCTAACACCAGTACAATCAGACTTTTTATTAGTAATAAAACAGTATTTATGTTTGGCCTAATGAATCTGTTCACGTTATGCACCTGCTCTCTCCTTCTTTTCAGCCAGGAAGTGATTGCTTTTTCTTCTTCCAGCTCATCAAGCGAAGTGAAATTTTAAAAGACAAAAACGACATGCAAAATAAGCTCTTTTGGCAGCATATTTCACTGCCCAGTCATAAAATAAATAAAAAGTAGATGCCTAAATACGAGCTTGTGGTTAACTTGTTCAGTGATGAAATATGTCCTTCAGTGACCTTCTGTGAGTGTTCCCTGAATAGATCTCAGGGATGCTCTAAAAAAAATTAAATTTGAGATTTTTAGATTGCAATGACATCCCAAGGTGTTATCTCAAAACACATCAGAACACGTTACCCCTCTAAGATGCTCTTGTGAGATCCCATCTGGAGTACTGCATTCAGCTTTGGGTCTTCAGCACAGGAAAACCATAGACCTGTTTGAATGGGTCCACAAAAATGGCCAGAGGGATGGAGCAGCTCTCCTGTAAATAAAGGCTGAGAGCTGGAGCTGTTCAGCCTGGAGAAGAGATCTGGGACATACAACTGCATCATTTCAGTACTTAGAGGGGGCTTTTAAAAAAGATAGAAACAAGCATCTAATTAGGGTTTGTTGTAATAAGACAAAGGGTAATGGTTTTAAACTAAAAGAGATTAGATTTAGACAGATATAAGATGTAAATTTTTATAGATATAAATTTCTATACTGTGGTTTAGATGTTTAAAGGAAAAATCATGGACGAAAGTTCTTATTTGAAAAAACACTGGTACATGGTAAAATTAAAATGTTTAAGATTCTTAATCAATGACTGATAGGATACAAGATACATATGAGCTGCTCCAACAGAGAGAAATAAGAATTCTGGAGTACATTAAGGGGTAATTTCTTGGAAGAACAATTCAATTACTTTGAATGGCATTTTGGAATTCAAAATCTGGATACTATGGTCTCTTCTGTTTTGGAGCTCTTTTTGGAAAAGGATTTGACAAATAGGGTTGAACTCAGAAAAGAAATGCATCAATATTTTATGGTTTGCTCTGTTGAGGCATATTCCTGTCACTTGATGTGATATTGGATCTTAAGGTGAAGTCCTATGTAAAAGAAGTCCAATGAGAGTTCACTGGAGGTTTCTGTGCCTGTTTATAACCTACAGAAGATTTAGGGTGTTTACACCAGATATAGAAGTTTTTATTGCACACATCTCAATTAGGATATGAATACTGTATCATTTAGCTACTAATATTGATTTTTGTCTACATTGTCTGTTATCAATCTCAGACCATAGTTAATATGTGTGATTTTATCAGCATTGAGCCTGTAGCTACTGAAAGATAAACAAAAAGGCCTTGTATAAAGCTTGTGAGGTTTTTCCTGTCAATGTATCTCTGTGCCTATAACAAAAAAAATGCTGTTAAATATTTATGTTAAATGACTAGGAATTACTTGGCAGACCATCATAGATCAAGCCAAATAACACAATCAAACAAATAAACAATGTAAAGTGAGTGTTTTATGAGAACAAAACACAAGTTTATGTTATCTAATCTGATTTAACAAGGTTAAATTGAGGGATGATGAATGTTTTGAATATATATATGATATTATACTAAACCTGAATTAAATACTTCCCTGTTATCTTTTGCTGTCAAGCAGCTAAATAACTGCCTTTTTTGTGAAGGCATTCTTTTTTTTCTCACTGTCAGCAGATCTAAGACTTCAGTGTCAAACAACATATATTTTCCTTTCTCATTGGCTTTGGGTTTCTTAGTATTTTTGATGGATTTATTAAATAGGAGCCCATTACCCCTTCGACCATGTAGTTACAATCAGAAATGTAATATAAAATAAATTTATCTGGATATTTTTGTCCTTCATGCTATATATTTCATGCCAGCGCTGGAAATGTTTTTAGATTTTCAAAATCTGACAATCTGTCCAGCATCTTTTCTTCCTCTTTGTCAGCCTGTATGTGAAAAGAACTGGAGCCTACCAGCTATGTAATTTTCTCTTTTTAAAAGCATTAGGCTGGATCTCTAAAGCAAGAGGATTCATGTGTTTTTGTTGGGTTTAAGTTTCACAGGTTTCTTTTTCAATTTAAACAATTAACAGACTAAAATTATAATGAAAAAGTCACTCTGGCTTTTCTTTTTCCATAGAGGGCCCAGGTTTTATGTTAATAAAAGTGTACACATTTGTTATTAATTATTGGACACATCAGTTTATCCTCTTTGTGAAGAGATTTACTCGGTAACTCTAGGCGTGGAGAAAGACACTGAAGTAAATTGCATGAAAACAGCTACCTGAGATAGAGAGATATTATAACCTTTCACTACAGCAAATGAAATATTACCGTTCAGAAACTGCAGGATTCCATGCTGTTAGATTAAGAATTCTTTAGTTGTAATTTATTAGCATTTAGGAAAACTACTAGTCAGAATATGATGGATTGTAACTTAAGTGCTTATGATGACATTAATGCATGAGTTGATTACTTTTGGTAGTAATCCCTTCTTTTTTATTTTAACTGGATTTCACACTTTAATAAGTGCTTCAGTTTTCAAAAAATAGTCCAAATACCTGATCCTTTTCTGTTCTACCTAAAATAATACTTTTATTATATTTTTTTGCTCTGGTTGGTATTTATCAATAACACAGTATTGTACATTGACACCCAATATAACCTGTCACCCACTGTGCTCTGTTCTACATTGCTCTGAAGAGCTTACTGGTGAAGGGAGGAGACAAACAACCACAGTCCCCATAAAGGGATCCAGCAGTGGAAGGCAATAGCAAGAAGATGTTGTTCCATATGAAAATACAGCACAGGGTGTTACGCCGTGCAGACATCTGTGTCTGAACCGGTCACCTGAGATCATTTTATAGTAAAAAAAAAGAGCAAAAGGATAGCTAGAACATGACTTATACTAAAGCACACATCAAAATCAGATCAAATTAATTACACAGTAATTTTTTTTTCATTGGTTCTAAAGAAAATTTTGGGTAATTAGATCAGATGTAAACATCAATAGCTGACTGAAATTAAATCCTATAATTTCTGTTCAATCAGTGACAACTCTATTTAAAACTGTTTTAAATAAGACACTGAATACACAATAATCTGTCTTTCTGGAAAGTTACAAATCTTCCAATTGCTGAATGAGATACCAAATATCTAATTGGTACCTGGCAGACAGCACCTGCTTTTTGGGCTTAAAAACTGATTCCTTCTTAAAAGGTAATTATAAATCATCATAATCAAGGAGAATTCAGTAGTTGAGGGGAATATTCTCAG
>WEZZ01007526.1:86677-98151 GCA_013400585.1 Chloropsis cyanopogon | reverse complement strand
GCCAGCCCTGCACCTCAGCCAGCCCTGCACCACTGCCAGCCCTGCACCACTGCCAGCCCTGCACTGCAGCCAGCCCTGCACCACTGCCAGCCACTGCCTGGCTCTCAAACCTGACTGCAGTACTTCTGGTCGCTGCTAAAATTTACCTTTTAGCCCAGTATTTTACCTTGAAGTAAGTTATAAAGGGAAAAAGCAGTATTTGGAATACGTGATATTTAAATAATTTTAAGTAAATACAAATTAAACTCTTCTTTCCTTACAAAGCCATCAGGACAGATCAGATTTGCAGTTCTCTCTCTCACAAGAGAACTTGAACTTTCCTATTAAAAAATCTGAAATACATACTTTGAAATATTTGAAATACATACTATACCCCAAAGCTACAGTTTTCAATTTTTCACATTTCAAAGGATCGGCAGCCTGTCCAAAGAAAGCAGACACTTGTCTCACAGATTAATTTTGTTAAAATCCCACATTTCAACCAAAACCAAGTTAAAGATTTTATTTTTTTTTTTCACTTGTCCTGGCAGAGGGAGGCAATCCTGAGATCAGCTGTGGTACCAGACTCACATAAAAGTACCACAATAAATCCCATGTGCTGGACAGAAGCAGACACTGACCCTTTGATGCTGAACTGCAGCCTGGATTCCTGGTCATGAGAACAAATAATATGTAACCATAAGAGGATGTGTTAGGAATATAACAGTGTTCAGACAAGCAGAGATGCAATAGAATGTGAAGATCAGACTTTAAATCAAAGTGTTCACATATTCAAATCTTATTGCCTTCATGGCCCATGTTACTGAACAACTGCTGCTCTCACTGATAGCAGTGTGTGTTTGTGATGAGCAGCAGCCCTAAACACAGTCATTTTAAGAGCTTAACATATTTAGGCTTGAAAATTTCTAACTATTTTCATTTTACAGTGTTTGGAATCATACCTAAGCCACAAAAGTCTGCAATTACCTAAATACAGAGAAACATTAGAAACATATTTTGAAAACAAGAAGTGCATTTATTTTTAAAAGATAGCAGCCAGAGTGAAGGAGCAGTTGGGAAAAATATTTTTGCTGACTCCTATTTTTGTCTGCAGAACGAGAAGTGTAATTGTTTGGAAAGATGCAAATGCAGTTGAGTAGCTCCCACACCCTGAGGTGCTGGGGAGGTGGAAGACCCGGGGCTGGGTAATCACTCGCTTCCAAATTTCCTGTCTGAGAGGTGATAATGAGACTTTACTTGCCACAAGCAAGTGCTTGTTAGAGTTGTGTGTATCTGAATGGCACAGAACTGGCTGTTCCACGTTGCATCTGTGCACAGAACAGCCTGCTTAGCTTTCTGCTTTTCACCAAGGTAAGTGTATAACAAGGCAGATTTTGTTGATATTCAGTAAAAACAAAGGAAACAGAATACTAAGCTACTGAAGATCCTGGTTTTCAGTAGTAGGGGGTTTCTATCAGGATAACTTCAGTCAGAAGATAGGAGTAACTCTATGGAATTAAAATGATAAATTACTTTTTCTCTGACCTTTAATCTGATCTTTATTTCTCATTATTTATTGTAAGAAACTCAGAATGTTGTCAAGAAATGTCCCTAGCTTTACCATACAATAATGACCTTATTCGTGTGTGTGCAGAACTCTTCGTGTCTTTCACAAAGCCAGGTCCTTGGCTCCTTGATTCAGATTTAAGAAGACTTGTTTCCTTTCCTCTCAGCAGGAAAGGCTTCCTCTCTCTGCTCATAACTGAACTCATTTATTCTTCAGTTGCAGTTAGGTATTCTTTAGAGGAATCTTGATAGAGACAAAAGGAGCTTTGTTTTGGTTTGGCTTATTGTATCTTCTTCCTATTGGACTAGAATTAACATGCATAACTCAACAGATCCAGCGAGCTATCCAGTCACTCTTATTTTATTTAAGCTTCATTTTCTTAGTCCTTGCAGTATTTCCCAAATGCTTTACAAGACTAAATGTTACTGGGTCAGAAGAAACATATTGACAAAACTGAAAAGTGTGTGTAGAAACTGGGGCTGTGGAACTGATCCTTTCTCCCTCCCTCCAGACTGGTTCAGTTTACAAAGTGCAACATTATTTTTCTATTCTGTTGTCGATGGAAACTTTTCCACAATCTTCTTGAACATCTCTGTCTCATCTTTATATTATATCTTCCGGGCTTCTTTCCAAAGCCACTATTTTAGTGCTTTAGTTTGCCCTTGTCTCTGTACTTCATCACTTAAGTCCCAGCCACCATTTTAACGAAAGTTACAAAAAGCAAAGGTACAAAAACTGAGTTGCAATCTATTGAACTGACACATAGGAAAGAACCTGTTAACTGTCCTGGTCTCAACCCTAAGGCAGCATGTTCAATTTGAAACTGAAATGATTCGTAATTTGTTCAGCCAGTAGAATGGAAAAACAATTTCCATATCATCATCTCAATGAAACGCGGAGCCTCGGACTCACTAACCCACCCCTTAGCACCCTCTAGCAAGGGGCATTGTCAGTGACTCCAGCTGGCTGGGGGTGAGAGCACTGCCACAGGCGAGCTTTGCTGCCCCGGGGCGTGCCAGGCGGACACCCAGGCAAATCCCACCCCTCACACACAAAGCACTGCCTTCCACCCCTCCGGAGGGGCACGGGACACACAAAGCACTGCCTTCCACCCCTCCGGAGGAGCACGGGACACACAAAGCACTGCCTTCCACCCCTCCGGAGGAGCACGGGACACACAAAGCACTGCCTTCCACCCCTCCGGAGGAGCACAGGAAGCACGGGACACACAAAGCACTGCCTTCCGCCCCTCCGGAGGGGCACGGGACACACAAAGCACTGCCTTCCACCCCTCCGGAGGGGCACGGGACACACAAAGCACTGCCTTCCACCCCTCCGGAGGGGCACAGGAAACACGGGACACACAAAGCACTGCCTTCCACCCCTGCGGAGGGGCACGGGAAGCACGGGACACACAAAGCACTGCCTTCCACCCCTCCGGAGGAGCACGGGACACACAAAGCACTGCCTTCCACCCCTGCGGAGGGGCACGGGACACACAAAGCACTGCCTTCCACCCCTCCAGAGGGGCACGGGACACACAAAGCACTGCCTTCCACCCCTGCGGAGGAGCACGGGACACACAAAGCACTGCCTTCCACCCCTCCGGAGGAGCACGGGACACACAAAGCACTGCCTTCCACCCCTCCGGAGGGGCACAGGAAGCACGGGACACACAAAGCACTGCCTTCCACCCCTGCGGAGGAGCACGGGACACACAAAGCACTGCCTTCCACCCCTGCGGAGGAGCACGGGACACACAAAGCACTGCCTTCCACCCCTGCGGAGGAGCACGGGACACACAAAGCACTGCCTTCCACCCCTGCGGAGGAGCACGGGACACACAAAGCACTGCCTTCCACCCCTGCGGAGGAGCACGGGACACACAAAGCACTGCCTTCCACCCCTGCGGAGGAGCACGGGACACACAAAGCACTGCCTTCCACCCCTGCGGAGGAGCACGGGACACACAAAGCACTGCCTTCCACCCCTGCGGAGGAGCACGGGACACACAAAGCACTGCCTTCCACCCCTCCGGAGGAGCACGGGACACACAAAGCACTGCCTTCCACCCCTGCGGAGGAGCACGGGACACACAAAGCACTGCCTTCCACCCCTCCGGAGGAGCACGGGACACACAAAGCACTGCCTTCCACCCCTCCGGAGGGGCACAGGAAGCACGGGACACACAAAGCACTGCCTTCCACCCCTCCGGAGGAGCACGGGACACACAAAGCACTGCCTTCCACCCCTCCGGAGGAGCACGGGACACACAAAGCACTGCCTTCCACCCCTCCGGAGGAGCACGGGACACACAAAGCACTGCCTTCCACCCCTCCGGAGGAGCACAGGAAACATGGGACTCTGCAGGGGCTTTGGTGTTGGCAATGATGACAATACAGGTCTAGTCAAACTATGTCCAGAGCATCAGCCACTCCAAGATAAGGCTTTGTCTGCACACTTCTAAATAGCTGTTCTCTCCTTGTGCTTGGGAGAAAGCAAGCATAAAAGACATTTTGCCACCTTCCCCAGGGACTGATGGAGCTCTGGTGTCAGAAGTCTCCAAGGACTCCCAGAAAAGTCTGAATTGTGAAGGTCCATTTGAGCACTTGGGACTATTGATGAGATAAAACGTCATGGAGGTCAGCAATGGATGTAAAGCTGTAAAACTGACTGCACAATCCAGTCCAAAGCATCCCGAGAATGGGAAAGAACATTCTGTTTAACCCTGCACACTTTATACTCACCTCACGCTAGGGTGTCCCTATGAGCAATAAAAGCCAAACATCCTGCAGGCCAGAGACAGATACCTATGACTTTGCTAAGTACTTTTTGTTTAAGCAAAGCATTCTCTATCAAATTATCTTTCCTTTTTCCCCTGAAAAGCAACCTCAGCATCGCATTGAGCCTACAGGTACATCTTCCATGGCAAAGCACATGAGCCTCCTCCTAACTGTTACCAATGGCTTCCTGTTAAAACTTGTACAGCATTTACGCTGTAATTCAAATGGAAGTGTTCTGTGATTTAATGAGTGACACTCAGTTTAATGGCATTTTTATTGCTACACTTTTAATGTTTCTGCACAAGATCAACCAGAGAAAAAGAAAGAAGACTGTTTTGAAAATATTAATAGTAAAAATGTCTGATTCCCCTTCCTAGAGGGACTGCTGTAGTTGATTAGTATTCTGTAAGAGCTGGTGATGATTTCCTAGAATGTCTTTCTCCCCCTACATGGGGAGCTCACAGCCCACACACTGACCTTATACAAGTGGTTATAATTCCAAGGACTGCATCCAGTGTTGATGCAGGCAGTTGTGCGACGCTGTAGTTTCACAAATGGCTTTAAACTGATCTGCAGGTGAGTTATTGCCAAAGCAGGCAGGATCCTTCTCCCATCCCTGCCCTTACCACAGGACTGAGCACCTCCTCTCATGCCTGCAGTAACTCTTGGGGGTTGCACACTGAGCCTGTCAGGGAGCAAATCTGACTAAAAAAAGGACCTTTTGTTTGTTTGCCTTCCAGTTAATTTGAGCTGGATCAGCTGATCAGGTCCTGATCCTGTTCACCACAGTGTCATAAAGGAAGTGGTGAAAACATGCAACACTGTTGAAATGGAAAAAAGGGTAACTCACACTTCAGTTAAGTTCAACAATAAAAACACAGTCCAAGCTACACAGAGGACTAAATGCTTCCTAGTTACATGAATTCAGCCTTATAGATAACCATGGAGAGTGTTTTATACTGGATACAAGATGCACAGGGAGCCTATAAATGGCAAAACTATGTATTATGAGCAAGCTCTCTATTTTGTGCTGTGATACCAAACTGGCTCAGCCCACCCCTTAGCAAAGATCTTTATTTTATCAAATGCAGACCTCCATCATTCTTAGTATTTAGTGGAGAAGAATTCACATATCATCTCACCAATGCATGTTAGTTTTCTCATATATGCCAGTATTAAAAAAAGTCTGACCAAAATTGCAGCTGCAGACAATAAATCCCAGAAATGGCATCTCTGCACAGCTGCGTTTGGAACACCAAGTGTCAAAGACGCAGGAGATGCAGCAGCACGTTCTGTGATGTTTGCTCCTTTTCCTCACATAGCACACAGAGTGGGCCCCAGCCCAGTCAGTCCCTCAGGCATGGTCTGTCCTTAAGCTGAGAACAATTCACCAAAACCCCTTCAGCTGGCAACAGGCTGCTGAGGTAGTGCCAATCCCTTGCCCCAAAATCATGCTCTGCGTCTTCAACACCACCGAGGTGCGTCAGGAAAAGCAAGGAAAAGAGCTGGAGAAAAGAAGAGCAGGTGGATGTATGCCAAGTATTCCATGTGCATTTGTGTGCCATAAAACTTTTTTTTCTCTGATCTTCAGCTCTCTGTAGCACGCAGAAGATTCTTTCCAGCTTTAGTTGTGAAAGCACCATGAGTTTTGAACCGGCTACATAATTCCAGCCTCCACCTCGTCATTACAATTTCTATACATTGGTTGTGATGACACAGAGGTAGGTGGCTTTTCCTGGTCAATGTACTGGCAGAGGAAATAATGCAAATGCAGTCAGGAAGAAGTAGTTTATAACAAAAACAAAAATAAGCACTATTCTTCATGTTATTTTTGCTTCATGTACTTACAGAGAACAAAATACAGAGAGTGAACCTTTGATTGTATTAGCCCAGGGCAAACACTTATTTGCATACTATCTGCAAAGCTTCCAGCAGCCTTTTTTAGTACTCCCCCAAAAGAATAAATTTATAAGAATGTTAATTTGTCAGAAAAAAGTGGATGGAGTTGCAAACTTTTAAATGGTCTCATATGGGGAAAAATCACTTGGGACAACCCCAGTTTAATTGACTATTTAATCAAAATCTGACAAACTTCCAATTTGCAAAAGAAAAAAAAGAATTTGAAAAATTAAAAAAAAAATCATCCCACTTCAAGCATATTGAAGTTTGATGCATCTTTTCTTTAGATAAATATACCTGAGCCTGCTGTCAAGGCTATGCTTCTCCATTGTTCACTTTAGATGGTAAAGATCAGATCATATAGCATTATATCAGGAATAATAGAAACACTTTTTGCACCTGACTTAAAAACAAAACTGCTTAAAACTACCCTGAATTGAGAAAGACCATTTGATTAATTAAACCAAAAATCTTCTCTCAGTTCAAGAGCTCAGTGAGAACCCTTAATTACATAATCAAAAATTATATCAGGAAAGAACATAATGAAAATCCAATTATGCACTTTTGAGTATGTGATTAGTTTTAAGTAGGTGGGTATGATTGAGGAAGAGCAAAAGAGAGGAAATATGATTAAAGAAGTGAATCAGACTGTGGAAAGAAAAGAAGTATCAGAGGAGTGAGTAATAGCAAATACAGGCTTCTCCCAGAGTGTCTCCCAAAGCTGGATGTTTTGAGTGCAGAACGTGTGAACTAACACACGCTTCTTCTCCAATTATATGTGTTTAGGATTTGACACAAATCTGAGATCTGTGAAAAAGAAATAAGCTGCATTTCCAATTAATTAGTGAGTTCAATACCAGGAATATTTTCAAAAAGTTTTGTCCATCTCCCCTGACCTCATGGGAAGGCTGCAACTCTCCGTTCTCATTGTGTTGTCCTTCTGCCAAGGGAAACGCTGATGTAACATTTTACAAAAGCTTGTGTGCAGGTCCCATGATACAGTTTATACTATCTCCCTCTTTCTTCTCAAATCCTGAATCCTTTTCGGCATGGAGTGGTGTTAACCTTCAGTTTTCTCTAGGATATTAGGGTTACCAAGCATGTGGGGGTGCCAAGGAGAAGCACAAGCCTTGGGCACTGCTGTCTCATCGCACTCACAGGTGGCCTAACAACCCCACAGGTAAGATCTGAGCTGCTGGCTGGAAACTTGTATGACATGGTGGGGGCCCCTCTGGGTGGGTTCTGGTTTGCACATATCCACAGTATTCTTGGGCAGCCACTTCAGACACGTGCACCTCTGTTTCCCTGTTTTCAAATGGACATAATACTCACGTCCTTCTACCACACACCATGTGTCTAATTAAGGGCTTTCAGAGTTTAACTGAACGTTTTCCTGTAATCACAAAGAATTCCATCCACCCTTCCTAGCAATTCTTTTTCTTTGTTCACCATGTTCAGTCTAAGCCTCTATTTGTTCTGAGTTACTCTGCTATCAAGTTACCTGAGCATCTTTATCTTAAACCTATTTTTAAGCTGATGTTATAAAGAGAAATGCAAATGCTTCACTGGCAGTCTAGGTTCCTGGAGAGTGGGAAGCTAAGAAATTATTTCTGCAAAGCTCACTGCAAACTACCTCTATATATCTTGCTTGAAGATTGATGATGTGCAGAAATCAAAGGGATTAATTCTTAGCTAGAAAAAATCAGCAGCAGCTTTAGCAAAATCAGTTATCTGCAATGGATTATATAGGCGCAGGTGAAAGGTGATTCATGTCCGCTGCACACGGGCCAGAACCTGATTTTAACCACACACGTGGAAATCTCTATTAACTACATTATTTTGACTGAAGTTTCTAGAATTACTCTGTATATCTACAGGTGCAACACTGGAATTTAAATTAACTGCTGCCATTCAATAAACAGGTGCTGGAGTCAGGGTTTATTCTCTGCTCAGCAGCAGCACTTCCATGCTCTGTGGAAGCAGCACACAGACCATCACTGTGTCCTGAACAGGTCCCTGGCACACAAACTACTTTAATATCTCGCACAAACCTTTCACTGCTGTATCTCAAAGCATATAGTAGATCTCCTATAAGTAGAGGGAAGTGAAAGAAAGGTGGTTAGCCATGCAAAATGGCTTCAATATGAGGAGAGTGTAACAGGTTAGAACATTTTAACGGTGTGGAGAGCACTGAGAGGAAATAAACTGAACGTCTGCAAAATCTTCAAATGGTGAGTAAAGCACAGACAGTGACTGAGCTCTATTTTCTGCAGTAATGAAGTTAAGATGCAACCAAGAAGGTTATCAGGTCTAAAGCAAAAGAATTTTTTTTTTCATATAGTAATTATTAAATGTGGAACAAACAGCTAAAGGATCTGGGAAAGGCAAACACCTAAATGTATGTCAAAGAAGGAGTCAATGGGAAATAAGCCCATTGTTTGGCTAGTAAAACTGGTCCAGATACGACCTCTAGCTCAGGAAATTCTTTAATTACCTTGAGCCAGGCACGTCACGTGCAGGCTTGAGTGCCAAAATTGTTTTGGGAACCACATTTCAACCAACTTACTGACTTCCCATGAGTCTATGGGTATTTCTGTACTGTCTAGGGAAAAGGGCTGTGGGCTAGTAAATGCTGAACTAAAAAAAAAAAAAAAAAAAAACCACAAAAAAGCTACAGGAGCGTTTTGAAGCAATGTAGCTTGTGCACCATGGTGACAAAAAGGCACTCGCCCTCCCGCGGTGGAGGCATCGCCCCGGTAACATCCTACTTACGCTGTGATAAGCTGCTGTCCTCCTGTCTCAGCACTTGCTACGGAAATTAAGTTATTGTAGGATTTTTGAGGAAAACACAGGAGACAGAGATAGCAAATTAACAACTTCAAAACTAACAACTTTCTCACTCAGCCACAGGGTGGGGGCGTAGCTTTGGTGATGGTGATTTCTCCTAACAGGGTGTATTGTTATTTAATGAGGATCTTTTAAAAGAAAGTCTTGCCGCTCGCCTCTTGCCCCAAACAGGAAAAAAAATGTGATGACTTTAAAAAAGAGATAAACTGGACACAAAATGAATAAATGAGTGAAAATGCTGTGTTGACTTTCGGAAGAAAACTAAAGGTTAAATGTAAATAACTTGAATTAACAGTGAATTTAGAGTCTAATCTGACCTTCTGGAGATTCTGCTTCCCTGTCCATGTCCAGAGTGGCTCTGCAGGGCTCTCCCGCGTCCCAGAGCGCTCCTCAGCGCAGCTGAGACCCGCACAGAGCCCAGAGTCGCCCTGGCAATCCCTCCCCTCGGTGCTTTTCCCTCGGACCCCCGGCACCCAGAGAGATAAGGCCTTTCCAACACATTCCTTCCCCGTTCGAACGATCGTGTTCCACACTGACTCGGAGTGAGGGGGATGTTTGTCACTGATGAGGATGCGGAAAGTGCTGCCGTAAGGCATCACGATAACTGTGATGTGTGCAGTGATAACTGCACACCTAGACCCAAGACTACCTCATTAGGAGACATGGGGGAAGAAAATATTGACACTTAATAAAGACAATTTCCACACCTAGGGTTGAAAGCATTTCAGATATTTTCTTTACACTGCAGACCTGCAGTCTGCTGCAACTGTGTCTTGACCCCAGATATCCATATTCCGTGTAATGCGATATCCATGAAGCCTTGAGATGACAATTCAGTATGTTAGACTACCAACACTTACTCCTAAATAGAAAACTTAAAAACCAGAATAATGATCAGTCAAGTCAGAAAAAAAAAAAGCCCACGTTGAGACAAAAAAAGTTCAAGAGATATTTTGGTTCAGCCTGGGGAAGATGACAATTATTACATTATTTGTTACATTTAGTTTTGCTAAGTTTACTTTTTAAGGTAGTATAGCCAATAAGTGGCTCTATTATTATGCCGCTCAGGAGTTCACATTATCAACATTTTAAACCTTTCCTCTTGAAACCTTTCTCCTTAATTAAAAAAAAAAAAAAAAGTTATTTGCAGTTTGACAAAAGCCTGGCAGTGTTCTTATAGTGGAATGAAGATATTTGGGAGACTCTCCACCGTTATGAACCAAGTTCCCCTTCCGGGAATGGGGTGGGCAGTGCTGAACTGCAGCCCCCAGCCTGGTTCTGAGTGCAGTTTGCCTCTTCACCTCTGCCCTTACGCTGTGCGCCCACTTTGCACAAGCAATTGCAACCAACTTAAAACCTCTGCATTTTGGATTCACAGCGATGAAACATGTTTGTTTGTATTTATTCTCTGTTGGTATGGAAGTCCATGACTCCTTATTTCTGCACGTTTGTGTCCATTGCGCTGTGTGCATTCCCGTGTGACAACGGAGGCGTCCGTGTGACCCCGGCCCTCAGCGGCGGGCCTGTAGGGCTGGGGGCAAGTCCCTGCTCGTGCGGGAAGCCGCGGGGTGTTCGTGGCTCTGCGCTCGTGTGCCGTGGGCTGAGCCCGGTGTCCGGCCGCGCTGTGCGGGCTGTGACCGCGCCGTGTGTGCGGGCTGTCACCGCGCTGTGTGACCGCGCTGTGTGACCGCGCTGTGCGGACTGTGACCGCGCCGTGTGACCGCGCTGTGTGTGCGGGCTGTCACCGCGCTGTGTGACCGCGCTGTGTGTGCGGGCTGTGCGGGCTGTGACCGCGCTGTGTGTGCGGGCTGTGCGGACTGTGACCGCGCCGTGTGACCGCGCTGTGTGTGCGGGCTGTCACCGCGCTGTGCAGCAGCTGAACGCACGGTGAAGTGCATGGGAGTGAGGTGTCCGGGGTGTGCAGCGCACGGGGGTGAGGGAGTGCGTGTGGGAGGGGATGAGAGAGTGCAGGTGAGAGGCGATGTGTGAGAGGGGCTGGGTGTGTGTGAGGCTGTCACAGCATACATCGCAGTTGGGGCGGCCACGATGCACAGAGTATCATCATACAATTTCAGAAGGCTTCAAGCATCCACACAGAGTAACACCACACCACTTCAGAAGGCTGCCAGCATCGGTCTTCCTTGCTCTTCAGCCCAAGCTTTTACAGCCCTCATGGTTCACGCACTGCACCTGTGTGCCCTCTGCTCCCTTCGGTGATTGCTCAGTGCACCTCAGCACTCCGCGTCTCATTGCTCTCAATGCTGCTCACCTGCTGCTCACAGCTGGAGCCCGTTGGGGATGAGGCTCGGCCCAGCCCCGCTCCCAATCACCACAAACAGTGAGTGAGTGAGTGAGTGAGTGAGTGAGTGAGTGAGTGAGTGAGTGAGTGAGTGAGTGAG